>LN483490.1:229256-257598 GCA_900002565.1 Culicoides sonorensis | reverse complement strand
GTTTTTCCTAGCCATAGTAGAAGTGGGTTAGACCTATATCTTTAGTTTGGCCTTTTTGGGCATTTTTTTAACATTCAATGGCTCCTGTGGGGTCAAAGAGTGGAGTTAGAGAGTTATGACCAAAGAAGAAAATTCATTTTTCTTGGTTTCCTTTCGGATGAAAAAGCTAAATTAGATGATTTCTAACTTTTTTTTTTTGATATGACTTTTTACTAAGAATAGGTCATATGCATTTACTATTATTATTATTATTATTTATAAACATGAATGTTCTTTATATTAATTATTAAATTTTTAATATAAATTTAAACGAATATTATATGATCAGAAAATGTTTAATAAAAAATCTACAATTTTCTATTTATATTTATATACAAAAAAAATTAAACATGTTTTATTTACAATTATTTATATTAAATTATTTGGCGCTTAATATTATTGTTAGGTTGTTTTTTTTTTAATTATTATTATTATTCTTTATATTCACATTGATTTTTTTTTCATTTTCATTATCATTAAATTAATGTTTTGAATAAAACCGTTTTGTTTATTAATCAATAATTATAATTTATTTATACAATGTTTATAATTATAATTTTTATAATAATAATAATAACTAAAAAGTACAGATCTGTACTTTTTGTAAATTTCTCTATTAATTTTTTTTAATATTAATTTCATTTTAATTTCAGTGACACAAAAATGTTTGTGTGACAATTTTAGTATTGAATCAATTTGATTTTAATTTTTTTTTGTTATGTGTAGCATTGTTTAATATTATTATTTTTATTATTATTATAATTATGCCTTTTATCGTCGTATGTTGCTCATTTATGTTGATCATTTACATATGATTTTTTTTATGAAATTATATTATATTAAATTCCTATAATTTTTTTATTTTTTTTCTCTTAAAATTTAATCCAAAAAAATTCATTACTAGCTTTTCATTTTTTGTTTTAAATATATATTAATATAAAAGTGTGTGTGTGTGTTGCAATTTCCTTTCGTTATGTTTTATATTTTTGTATTATTCTCATTTTTTTTTCAAATATCTACATTTCTCATATATAAATTTTATATTTGCATCAAAAAATAAATATTATTATTATTATTTTTGTCTTTTCTTGTCACAAAAAAGAGAGGAACAGTGAATTTGTCCCCTTATATTTTTTTTATTTAATATTTTAATTATTATTATTAAATATGTATATTATTTTATTATTTTTTATATATATTACTTTGCGGTGTAATGACGTTTATGTACGTGTTTTGTTATATTTTTTGTGTCTGTGTTTTTTTTTTATAGTAGTGTTAAAGTTGCATTATTATTTGCACCATTTTCCTCATTGTTATTGTTATTATCATTATTATTTTTATTATTATCATCATAACTATTTATGTAACTATTAAAAACGTCGGTAATTAATTGTGTAAAATTGATGCCTAAGTTCACCTGCTGCTATTTATTATGTTTATTACTAATATTATCCTCATTGGGTAATATGAGGGTTCGAAACCAGTTAATGAACCAATTCCATATACTGGTAGCGAACCCGGGTGATTGCTATAATTCTTCACTACCCATTTTGAGTAATTCCAATTTTTTCTTTGCAATTTTCGAATAGTGTATATCTATTGGCTCATTTGTATCATATAAGCTAGGTGCTTGGAAAATAATTAATATGGTACCTGATATACATAAAATTGTGAATAACCATAAAAATAGACGATCTAACACCAATGCTACATATTTCCAGTCTTCTTCCACCTGTAAAAGATAAGAGAAAAAAAACATAATAAAATACAATTAATATTTTCTTTGTATAAATTGGGACTTCTGAACCTTCTTTTATATTATTCTTTGTTTTTTTTTCTTATTTTTTCAACATTTAATAATATAAAAAATAAAAGATAATAAAAAGCTCATAAAAAATGGAGGGTCTTCTTATGATATCTTAAACAGATATCTTATGAAATAAACAATGACAAGCATTTTTTAACCGAAAAATTATTTTGCAAATATTTGTTTTAATTAAAAATAATAAATAACATAAATTCTGAGATAGATTACGATGAGACCTGGAAAAAGCAGAATAAAACGCATAAAAATTTTTAATGCAAACATAATTTATGTTTTCTTCAGATTTTGAAAGAAAAAATAAAATATTTAAAAATTGAAATAATGTGATGGTAAACGTAATTTTTGAAGATGAATTTAAGCGCATATGAGTGTCATGATATTGAGACCAGCTCTGTCCTGCTTAGCTTTCTAAGAAGGTGTGGTCACTTTTCTGAACTGAACCAGGTCTAGTGGACTTTTTTCTTTAGTTGTTTCTCTAGATTTGGTTCCTTTTCTTTAGATATGATAATACTGGGACCGGTCTGTAAGTCTGAGTGCTGGCTCTATTCTGACACTGCTCTAGAAATCTGATCTGATCTGAAGACCAGCTCAGATCAGATTTAAGGGGCGGCATTCAGGCGGTCAGTTAGTCTGCATACTCGTTATCATTTGTCACTTTAATCTAGTTTTAAATTCAAATTAAGTAGGACGTTAATCAGAAATTGAAAAGTTTCGTGTTCACTGTAATCCATCCTTTCTACTGGACCTTTCAATTTCCATACCAAGGTCACTGTTCCATCAACAAAAGTGTTATTTTCTCATATTCATTCATATTCAATTTAAAACGTAATGTAATTAAACTCCATAAAACAACAACCAGAAAAAAAAACATATATTTTTATATATTAAGTAAGATTTAGTAACCATGGTAACTTCCAACCACATTAATGGAGGAAAATCGTGGTATATGTAAAGTCTATTAAAAGGTAAATATTGTGACATAAAATTTTTGGAAGAAAGCATAAATTTTTCCTAAGAATTTCATTTTTTTATTTGATATATTAAAAAGGGGTTTTTCTCAAAATATTCATTTCAGTTAAAAATATTCATGTGTGTGTTTATCCTTTGATATTATTCTGTATGGGCTTGAATGTGAATAAACGAGGAAAGGAAAGGCAACATGACAAACCACGAAAATGTAATTAATCAGCAACCAACACAAACAACGATATGACAAATTAAGAGAAGTTTGGTTTGACTTTGATACTGTTTGAATTTATGTGGGTGTGTGTTTGTATTTCATTTAATTGTGTTAAAATTAATAGAGTCGATTTTTAAGATTAATTCGTCTAGGATCATAATTCTTTCAATAGACGCTAAATGACTGCAAGGCACTTGAATTAAAATCTTAAGTCGAGAAAATGTTTAAGGTTGATTGAAACAATTCAATCAAAAAAAAATATCCAAAGAAAGAATTCTGATCAAAAATTTAAAATATTTTTAAATCTTAAATTCTCCTTTAAAAAAATAAAACTTTTCCTTTAGTTTTTATTTAATCCATTAATTAAAATTCAATTTTACTTTCCTGAACTCAAATCAAACATCAAAATGAAACCAAAACACAAATGTGTCATAAGTATGATCTCTAACTTTTCGAATTCCCCAAATGATAATGTCGAAATCAAGTTGAAACGTCATGTTTGCATAAAAAATTAAGAATCCTAACAAATTCAACTTTAACTTTCACACACACACACACACACACGATAAAAACTATTGATACTAAACTAAGTTGAAAAACAACAAAAAAACTAATAGATTTTTTTTCTCTTAAAATGCATGAATATATTGAATCAAATGACCGTACTAACATCTCCCATGAGAGCCGATACGATTTTAGTATAATTTTTTTGTCTTTTTTTTTTGTCATTGGTGTTAGATCACATCCATATCAAATATGTGTCATTTTTGTGTATTGAATTGAATTTTTTTTGTTTTTGATCAATGAATGTGTGAAAAAGAAATTGAAAATACAAAAAAAAGTATTGGACACCACACATCCATTAAGAGAGAAAAGAAATGTGGAAAACCAATTCATTTGAATTCTCTCAGGAATTAATTTGAGTGGGAATTTTATTGAATTTAAGTTTAATTTTAATTGAAATTGTGTATGCTTAGAATGTCTCTTTTGTTTTAAATTTTAATCGGAATTCAAATTAAAGTTTAAATTGCTATGAAATTTTCAGGACACCACGAATGAGTCTAATTTTGGTACCAAAACTTTAGAACTTGGATTGTGGTTTAAAGTAACAAAAAATAATAAATTTATATCAGGCTATTGTTTAATTTTTTTAACAGAAGGGGTGAGTGATGGAGCATAGCAGCATTGAATGATCCTAGATTACGTTTCAAAGCACTTTAAAGAGGACGTTAAGAAGCCGTGCATTTCATTTAGAGTAACATTCATGTTATTGTTGAATATGTTGCTCTTAAAAGGAAACTTTTCAAAACTATTTTTCATTTTTGAGGCTTAACTTTTATTTTTCTGTTATTTTATTTGAACATCACACAAGAGTTTTATGCTACTGTACTAGGCCTATGTATGTGTGTGTGTCTGTGTATGTGAGGTCGAGAGAAAGAGAGCAAAAAATATAATTTTTGGTATAAAACTTTTCTAGAATTAACATTGTAGAAGTACAACTATGTTAGAATCATTCATAAACACTTGATTCCAGGGGGTATTTGCTTAACAATATAACTGGCATGGAGTTGTAGCATATGTTGTTGTTTTGCATTTCTAATATATAACTTTAATACAGCTAAAGATAAAGTTTTTTGGAATGAATATAAACGAAAACATTGACAACTACAAAAGATAAATAAATTGAGCCAGGGATTCTCTAGACATGCATGGCTTATTTTTCTGTCATATTCATACACACACACACACACATACACCCAAATAAATTTCATATGATCTTTTGTGTTTAAAAATTCCATTTCCATATAAATGTGTTTGTATGTAATGCATCACTGATTGTCTATCATATGAAACTAGTATAAAAATATATTTGCCATTTTACATTTTGGGTTGTTATTATACCAATTTTCTTTGTCTTCTTGATTTTATATATTTATATATTACTGGCAAAACCCACAAAACATCAAATAGAAAGAAAAACTTTGTCATGTATAAAATTGAACTTTTGTCTCGTTATCAATAATGCAATAAAATATTCGCATTAACATATTTTTCCTTTGTTTTAACAAAAACATTCACATACACACACACACACACATATACGCAAGCATACACACACAAAATGTCATTGAGTTTATTTATTGAGCTGATGCATTGAAATAAGTCATAAAATTACAAATATTTATTATTAAAATCATCTAAATATCAAATAAATATACCAATAGATTTCAGTTGTGTGCTTCAATTTTATTCAAATTGAAATTTTGATCGAAAAGTTTTTTTTTTACAAAATACGTTTTATTTACTTTTGAATTGAAAAAGTAATAAATATGTGATTGATGATTTTAGAGTTCTTTGTATTGAGTGAAATGGATACGCTTGAAATTGTTGCAATGTAAATAAAAGTTTTATTTGACTGAATTTTAAATTTTTATGCACTCGACTTGAATTGGCTATAAAAATTTGTGTCAATCCATTAAATGTTTTTGTTGCATTTTTTTTTGATTTTGGAAATATGGAAATGTGCAAAATTTTATGATGTTTAGAATGGAAGGACAATTGGACAATTGAATGGAATTCAGACAATTTATTGATGATGTTACGAAAATTTAAGAATAAATTAAGTCAAAATCGATCAATATATTCATGAATCACTCATTTTAATGGAAAATCATTTTCAAAATGTGATAATTTGAGGGTTCTACAAGTCTAAACAAATGTTGTG
This sequence comes from Culicoides sonorensis, assembly GCA_900002565.1. Classification (NCBI taxonomy): domain Eukaryota; kingdom Metazoa; phylum Arthropoda; class Insecta; order Diptera; family Ceratopogonidae; genus Culicoides; species Culicoides sonorensis. Next base: position 251,829 of record LN483490.1, on the reverse strand, counting down.
AGCTTAAATTTTGATAAAATCAACCATGAAAATAGTTATTTTTCATTAATTTGACAGGACTTTGCATTTTATGACCAAGAAAGGTCTTGGTATTGAACAAAACAAGTCAAAATGTTCAAATTTATGCGAATGCAGTGCTAAAGAGACTTTCTCCACCTTAATTGACCTTGAATTAAATTTCATTTAAAAAATTTCAAAATCGATTTCCTTGAAATTAAGGAACTTTTAGTTCAATTTTATACTACACTCACATTAAATCTTTTATTTTTCCTCAATCTTCAACTTCATTATATACACAATTCAATTTTAGTTACAAAAAAAACAGATAAAATCGAACAGTAAAAACATAAAAAGGATAAATATGTCAAAAAAATGTGTCCGCTATCTTATTAAACTTTTATGGTCTTTTCTGTGTGTATTTTTTTCTTTTTCTTGCCACACAGTCATAAAACATCCACTGCAATATCCATTAAACACATTTATACATAAAAATACTTTAACAAAAAGTTCCAGCAAAAAATAAGAAAAATTCAGTTGTTTTTTTTTTCTTTTCCAGAACTTTTAATTTTTCTTATTAAAATTCCTCATATCACAATTCAGTCAAATTTCAGTTTCAAGCAATTTTCAAGTCAAAGGAAAAAAATATTATTTAATATAAAAAGTTCAATAAAGGAACTTTTCTTCTCTTAAATAGTAAAACATTTTTAATCCTTGTAACTCGCATCATATTCATTGATATGCAGAAGTAAATGAAAACGAGTAGGAAAAAATTGAAAATGAAAAGAAAAAGTTTTACATTTGAAAATTGTAAATAATTTTTTTTCTTTTTCTTAGTTCAGTGAAAAAAGCATGTAAAAATAAAGTTCAATAAAATATTTTTCTAATAGGCTTCAGATTCACTATAATAAGCTCGTTTTTCACAAGTATACACACACTCACATACATGACCATACATGTATGGAATGAGAAAATTATATGAAAAAGAAAAAAAACTCAAGTTTTATGTTTATCTACGAATAAAAAGTAGGAAAAGAACTTTTATCGAGATTTCGACAAATTTATATCACAATTTTTTTTCTTCTTTTTCATGGTACAAATCAGTACAAGATGATGTAAGAACACAAATATTTTATTTATTCCTGTGTGACATTTTATTTTCTACTATTTTTTTTCCTTCTTCCAATTCGAAATTCAATATGAAATGGGGTTTATGTCAAAAAGATATTGGATGTGTCATACCTAGTGTCTCATGGTTATAGAATTTAATCGTAATGTCATCAAAGTAATTGGATATTCGAGTGAATGTTATAGTAAATGTGTGGTAAGATGAGTATGATTTAAAAAATGAGAAAAAAATATGTTGAATGTGAGAGAAGGCAAAAAAAATTTAACTGAAATTGAAAAACTCGATGCGATTCGATAAACTTTAAAAATATTTGTAAAGTAATGATAATATGAGATAACTTACATTTTCAAACTTATCCTTATTTTTTACATGTTGCGCAACAAATCTTGATGCTTCAATTGTTTTTTCATAGTCTCTAAGTATTGGCTTTTCAAATGTTGGACTTATGTCGCCACAACAATCGGTCGGACTAAGATCACCATTGTGATGTCCGGGTGGACTGAATAAGTCGTCGTCTCCACTTGAAATTGGCAGTGCTGGTAATGGAGAGTCACTACAAAAATTAGGATGAACACCACCAGATGGCGCTATATCAAAACGAGATGGCAGTGCTGAAAATTTTTAATGAGAAACAAGAAAATTAGTGATAATTCAAAGAACGAATGATAAGAAAAATAATGAAAACATTACAAATTAATTTATTTTGAGTTAAACCATTTACAAGTAACAACAAAAGAATAGCGACACACCTTTTTATATTTTCATTTATGATAATAATGCTAATAATCTCATTTGTGTAAATATTCCTTTTGTTTTGCATTTTCTTATCCCATTATTTGTCTCTCAAATCACCCACTCAAACAAAAATTAATCGAACTTGTCACGTGGCATTTAAATCCTTCGCCACATGAAATGTGCTTTATTTTTCTTTCTTTTATGAAATATTTGGGCATAATTTGATATTTTTGAAGTATAAACTCGGTTTTTGTTTACCAGTGTAAAGAACAAAGAAAATTCAAGCCAACTTATTTCATTAACTCATTCGCGTCATCCGTTGCGTCACACCTACTTTGAAGTCACTTTTCTCGTTCATATCAAAAAATTTCTTTGTCAATGTTTTTTAGAGTCTTAATTTAAGATATTTTGTATCAAACAGTTGAATCGTTTTTGAATTTAAACCAAAAACTTAAAAAATTATGAGCTAAACTTTTAAGAAAAATCGCGTTTTTTTCATTCTCGTACAAGATTTCTGTATGTATTTGTGTAGCACTTATACGTATTTTATTTTGGCTCTCCTGTAAAATTTTTATATGAAACTTGAAATTTTCATCGAAGAGAAAGTTGTTCATTTTTTCCTAAAGAATAGATCGTAGAAGAACTTTTTCTTCAAAACTCAATATTTCTAGGAGCGGCGTCGAATGAGTTAAATTTTCATGGATGAAAAGAAAGAAAGAAAAAATATCAAGGTTCAATCCCTTTAACTGTAGATATAAAAATAGCGATCACGATTGACATTTTTTTGTTGTATTTTTACATACATAAATATTCAAGCAACGGTGATTCTTTATTTCATTTGATGGCGATTTTTTTTTGTTTCATGTATTAAACATAGATAATACACAAAATAACTGACAAATGGTCTAATAGAGATTAGAGATAAAATTACACATATAAACCTCGTGATTCTAGGACATTTTTTTTTGTTTTCTTTTATCAATAAGATCATCATTAGATTCTTGTTAAATTTTTTACACTTGTTTTTGGTCAAATTTTTTTTATGTTTTTTTCTTTAATTTTATTTTTCTCAGGATTAATAAAACAAAAAGGAAGAAAATTTGAATAAGGATCAATATCAATGACAACCAAAATAGATCAAAGGACAAAAAAATTATAATCTTTTCTTTTTTTTCCTTGCATTGGGACGTTTTTTTATTAAAATTTATTTTTTTTTCTTATCAAATAGTCATTATTTTATATACGAGGGCTGTAGAGACAGAAAAAAGGAGGATAAATCAACATAATAAGTAGTTATATATTGAAATATCAGATTTTTACTTTATCGTTATAAGGAAGTTTCCGTTATAATATTTCATTATTTTCGGTCCTTTTAATATTTTCAAGTGAAAGTCCTGTTTGGTTTTTATTTTAGCTATTTTTGTCGTTTGAATTTTTATTTACAAGTTTTCATGGATCTTTTAATAAACTTTTTATATAAGTTCAGATCACGATTATAACATTCCATACACGCGCAAAAATCAGTATAAAATGTTAGATTGGCGCTTTACGTGGTCATTTTCGAAACTAATTATGAAATAATGCAACAAATTATGTTAGTGCATTTAATTGCCGTAAAGTTAGCTTGGCGCTCTTTTTTCTCGTCATATACGTGGTCAGATGGACAAAATTTTGACACTCAAAATTTTTACTAGCCTGCAGATATTAAAAAATTGGGGTATCTTTCAATTTAAATGTTTCTGGTTTACAGGTTTGGTCAAAGTCAGTTTTCAAATCTATTTCCTGCATGAGTTTTTGAATACTTGTAACTGAATTTGAAGACTACCAGTTTCAAAGGTCAATTTTTTTTTGCCAATTCCGTCTCTGTTTTACTGAATAAAATCTTGATTTTAATAGAATTAAAATTCAAACATTAAAAGATGGCTTTTAATATCCTCCATAAGAATGTCCACAAAAATAATATAAAATTAAAACGTGTCCCGTTTGTGTAGTTTTTTTTCTTTTATTTCTTTCCAAAATAGATGTAAATAAATAATAATGACAAAATTTACAAGCTTAAATATGTAAAAAAAAATACACATTTAATGAAAATACGAGGGAAGATAAATTTTTTAACTTGAAATACTCTCTTGAATACTTTATTTATTCAAATAACAATGTTATTTAAAAGTGTTTGCTGCTTATCTTGGGCAATACATATAACAATTACACAAAATGTGTACGTGTAGGTATCCATCTGGGGAATTGTATTAAAATTAAATGAAATTTTATCTATAGAATACATAAATATAGTTCCACGTGGAATCATTTTTATTTGTTTATCTTACATTTAAATATTTTATTTCCAATAAAAAATGGATATTTAAGTACAAAACACAAAAAAATAATGATAATGGCATGAATTAAATGTAAAATTAAAACTCACCAGGAATGTCATAGTCCGTACTATAACGGTTCCCACAAAAACCATATTTATCTACATCGGGCGGCACTTGAAATACGTTAACATCGGTTAGAACAACATCATGCTGTTGCTGCTGCTCATTTTCATTATCTTCTTTTTTAGGGCGTTCGATGCATAAAATTTTAGGCAATATGTCAATGAAGACTCGTTGCACCCATGGTGCCATTTTGTGCGTAACGGGTGATCTAAAATTATATTTCAAAAAAAAATATTATTAAATTGATTTCAAATAAAATTTTCACTGAAATGAGTAAAAACATGTTAAAACAAAAAAATGACATTAAATTGTGTCAATGTTTAGCATTATTATGAACAAACATGATGATAATGTAACAAGAACAAATAACCAAATTGATTAAATCGTCTGTTAGTCATTTGGTAAACAATGGATGCATTCATGATATTTCATGTGTAAACAATTCGGTTATTGATATATTGGATTTGTGTGAAACAAAACAGGGAACAAAAATAAAATAAACAGATTAAGTATTGAAATGGCTGACTAAACATATGTTTGTTCATTAAATTTGATTATAATTAGGAAGGAAAAAAAAATGTGCTTACCTAAAATTAACGTTTAATACTGCGATTGTAACAACTACCGATAATGTAACTAGTATCATAGTGAACAATAAATATTTTCCTAATAACGGCACAGTCAATGACGTAGCCGGAATTATTTCAGTTAACAAAAGAAAAAACACAGTCAATGATAGCAAAATACTAATGCATAATGATATCTTTTCACCCGATTCACTTGGCAAATAAAATACGAGTATTGATAAAAATGAAATTCCCACACACGGGATAATTAAATTAACTGTATAAAATAACGTTTTTCTCCTTAGTGTTATATTAAATATTATATCCGGATATGGTTCTTCACAACAACTATAAAATTTTTCGTTTCTAACGGCAGGCACCTTCATAATATCCCATTCAACTGATATATAATAATCTTGGAGATCAATACCGACCTCAATTGTGTCGGAGTCGGGACTTTGCAGTAAGTGACGTAAGTCAACCTGTGAAATAAATTTAAAAAAATATTAGTTCAGATTCGCATAGTTACTTTTAAAAATTCATAGCCCCTTAAAGTATGCAATGCAATTTCAGATTAAAATGAAATGTTTGATTTCACGTTTAGGTTCGAGTTACCGTGTATCGTAAGCAGACACACTTTAAACTGAACGTGATGGTTTAAAATCAAATTAAGGTTATCTGCTCATTTTATAGTAAAATACAAAGTACAGTTTTCTAACGATAAGTGGTTGCATTACCCCTAACCCCATTTTAAAGTGAAAGATCCTTAATTTTAAAGAAATTTTACTTAACGATTATCTAATGTATTAAAATTCCTTTTAAATTCATCTTTCATCATCATTTTTCTCAAATCTTTTATAATAATTTTTGATTGATTGATTGAAATTCAACAAAAAAAAAACTAAAAGCCATTTTTTTAAGTTCAAAACATGATCAATAATAATAAAACTCCATCAAATGGCAAATTTTCTATTTTAATGTTAATATACGAATATTTTCCTTTTCAATACATTTCATTTTTTTATATTATTAAAAATATAATCTCAATATTGAACTTTTTTTTTCTCAACATTTAAGGGAAAAAACTTACCATGTAACCATCATATGTCCATGAACCGAACTTCATAAAGCACGTTTGTTCATCGAAGGGAAAATATTCCACATCAATTTCACAAAATGACTTATAAATGGCAGGTGGCTTCCATATTACTTTACCCGTATGATGTAAAATTGCTTTTGTCATTATTGTCACTTCATAATTTCCATCAGCGCTATAACACGAGGAAATAAAGAATAAAAAGAGAGAGTGAGTGAGTGAGAAAAAAATGAGCAATAAGATAACACACATATAATAATGATAATAATAATAATGAAAAAACATGTCATCTATACATAAAATATGAAAGAATAAATAAATGAGTGTGTTAAAAATTTGAGATTTTTCCTATTTTCTATAAATTTTGTTGTCATAGTGCACTGCACATTATATTATCATCATCATGAAGGAAGGTATCGTTGTCGTTATAGTTTATTTAATTTTTTTTTACAATCAAGAATACACTGATATTGAGAGTAAATGATAGTTCACTTGGAAATACTCATGTGAAAATTTGTAACTGTCATCTAATGTAATCACATGTCTCGTGCTTTATTTTACATTTTTGTCATTTTGAATGAATTTAACAATAAAGTTATAATAATAAAAGTATATGATGATGATTAGAATGATTTACTTGAACTGCGATTTGAATTGAGGTGGTGGCAGAATTGTGACCTTGAAGCGAAGTTTTTTCGAAATTTTCCTTAGGTTTTTACCGTTAACCTTGAATGAAATTACTATTAGATGCTTATTTTTAAATTTTAACAATCTATATTAAGCGTTTTGAGATTTGAAACTGATTAAAAAAGTTCCTACGAATTTCTAAGGCAATGCCTTATAGAAATTTCGTATTTTCCATCAAAATGAATGAAAATTCCTCGTATCGATGTAAATTGAAAAAGCTCTCGAGATATATCGATTTTTAAGCGACTGCAATTATTTCTGCAATAAAATAGTGAAAGATGAAATAATGTGACGCATTAATATTTTGTAGGAAATTTCAACACAGTTTTAAACTCGATCTAATACAATGAAAACACGTGAGTTTACCTTCAACTCAGAAGGACTCTCAACAGAAATTTTCGAAAAAATAGTTTTTATTTTAAGAATATCATATAATTTAATTATGAAAGGAAAAATTATCCTCTTAAAACATGCGGTCAAACGCATTCATTTTTAATTTAAACGTCAAAATGTAACAATGTTAAATATTTCTTTTAATTAATTCACATAATATTATTTTAGAACTCGTTATATCAATTACATTACATCAATTAAACGAAATGAATATTCATTGTCTTTTCGGTTTTGTGTTTAATTGTAAAATATGTTTAACAGTGCAGCGTATAACCGTAAAAAGACATTTTGTGGTACTTGTGTAAGGAAAAACATAACAAATGGAAGTTAATGTAAATTTACAAACATTTTAATGAAATATCTTCCTTGATATACCTTAAATTTAGAACTGTTTGTTAGTGGTTTTGTATCAAAATGGTAATGATATTGGTTTCGATACCTTCCCTGTCTCTATTATGCTAATATTTTATGTATAAATTGCAAGCTAATTTACATATAATTAAAATATCTGCACAGATTTCCTTTCAGATTACTTGTCAAAAACATTTTCAAATTCAAGTAACTAAAAAAACCATTACAATTAAAACAGTAATGAATTTTTTGAGATAAAGTTTTTTCATGATTTAAAAAAATATTTTTCTCATGATAACTTTGATGTTATTTCCTCAACTTCAAAAGACAAAATCTAATCAAAACTTTTTTTTTCATATAAAAGTTTGTTCTCTTTGACATGAAACATTCTTTTGTTCATATTACATTAAAACATTGGGTTTTTCTGTAAAATCCAAGTCAAATTTGACCATAAGAAAAATAATACTGTTCATTAAAATCTGATACGGTCCATATTTTTCCATTTCATTCAGATAAAATTGCATTTCTTTACATTTAATTTTATATATTTTTTAAAAAATAAAAAATTTTATACACTCACGAAAATGTAATTTACAAACTTGAGTACTTTAATCTCTTATTCATTTATTTTCACATACAAAAAACGGAAAAAATGAGAAGAAGATAGATATAAGAAAAGTATTTTTCTGTTCTTTTTCTTGAAAGGAATTTTAATGTTAGTGTTGTATTCTCTCTTTCCTTTTTATATTCATTTATTATTATTTTTATTATTTTAAGCTTAAGTCGTCTTCTTTTATTTAATATTAATGTTTAAATAAAAATAAAAACAGAATTAGGTCAATTTCATTATACACTAGTGAATAAAATGTCAGTGTTAGTTAGCGTCAACCCATACTTTAATAGTGTTATTTATTTTTCATGAAATTCTTCTGTGATTATTAGGGTGACAATGAAATTTATGGACTAGGACAATATTAAATGGGAATTTTTTCTTCATTACTTTTTAATAGGTAAAAGATTTCATCTAATTAATGAGTTCTATGTTTAATTTTTTAAAAAATGTGTAGAATATTACCGAAAAACTCCTGTTTCACTCTTGACATGGAATGGAATCTAAATAAAAGGAGCTTAATTGAAAACACATTCATAAATTTTAATTAACTGAGGTCCTGAGAGCTTCTGTGTTGTTTCAGTCAATTTCATTTGTAGTGCAAGTCGTTACAGGTCGTGCTCGTTGACCAAGTTGGTTAAGTGGCTGGTATGATTGATAAGAATCCTGCGACGAGGGTTCTAATCCCATACTGGGCATGAAAATCAATTTGTGGTTTTCGTGTTCCAAATGTGCTCAAGTTTTACTTAGAATACATAAAAAACCTCCTGGGAATTTAGGGGCACTGAGTCAAACCTGAAGGCGACTACTAGATCGGATGACAGTATAAATTGTAGCTCGCACGTTAGACCATAGATAAAAGGCATTTGGTATGGAACTTCGGCTGGAGTAGTATGAGTACAATAGTACCATTGAGTTCGCGGTGGAGCTTGTTCATATCTAACCTAATCTAACCATAATTCAGTCTTGGCCTGGTCAATTCCAGAGCTATCTATTAAGCGCTTCTTGATTCCAGTATTTACATGTAGCACCATGAGGTGTGCTTTAATACCATCGATTCATCTTGCTTTACGTTGACCCTCAACACGACGGTAGTCTCGATATTTTCTAAAAGTATTGCGGGGAGACGTCTTTGGTCCATTCGTGCTAAGTGGCCTGCCCATCTAAGTCTATTTAACTACTGCTTTATACATGGTATAACTCCTTATAATTTACGTACAGAGCGCGTTATACTTTTCTCCGCTATCTATACACATACGAATTTGTTATAACTCTTATACCTTGCATAAAGCAGGCGTAAGTCTTAAATAGTTACCATTTGAACTTTTAAGAATATTCGTCCATCGCTAATTCAAATTTTTATACATAAATATATTAATTTATATTTATTTTTCTGATTAAAATGTTTAACTATAAAAAGTACTTTGTCTCTTAACTTAACTGTGTTATTTCAATGTTAAACGACGCACAATGACGAAAACAACAAAAAAAAAGTCATGATGATGAAATGTATAAATTGTGCAGTATTTGTGATTTTATACCAAGGATAAGAGGATATAAAATGGTTTGCAATTAATTACATGGGAGACACTTTAGCACACAGCAATATCTTCCTCTTATTTCACTTCATAAATCACACATTATACAGTTGATAATAAAATATTTTTTTTTCATCAACATGATAACAAAAAAAAAAATGTTCATAAGATATTATGTTTCCGTTGAAAAAAAATATTTTTTTTTGTTTTAAATGAAGAGAAAAGTTTTCCTTTTTGGTCTAGAATAAAATTGTATTTAAAAATGTTATTTTTTTGAGTTCTTAGCAGATTTCTTCAGATTATTTAATTCTTTAATTATATTCATCCTTATACTAAAATGAAAATGAAGTAACAGTCACTGTTAATTCGATACAATATCATTTAAAATGGAAATGTGGATGAAGGAAAGGGAAATGTAATTAAACTGTTGTGAATTTTTTATTGTTTGATGGAGTGTTTTAGGGCTCTGCCGCTTTAATTAAATCAATGAGGATTCGATGTCTGAGGCTAAGTGAATTCAAAAATATTTATTTTCGTTTGGTTTGTAAGAAAAGGCTTCCTCAATTTAAAATTTTTCCTGGCCTTTCAATGTCACGTGTTTCTCTAACACTAGTTGGAAGGAGGGCCAATAAAATAAATTGCAAAAGTCATGATCACCTCATTATTAATAGTCTTGTATATTCATTTTTTATTTTATTTTAAAGTTACAAATCTGATTAGTGTAATTATCACTTGACTTATAAACATAAAATAATAAAACAACACTCATTTAATTTGATTCATTCTACGTTATTTAATTTAAAAGGAAAATAAATCATTAAGAATGAAAAAGAAAAATCGTAACTATACTCACTTATTATATAATACAATATCTGGAAGCCATATATGTTCTGATGGTACGTGCAGTGTATCGACTCCGCCATAATCATCTGGATTCCATTTTAGTTTATAATCATTCCATTCCTAGTTATTGTTCATAGCAAAATGAGAAGAAAAAAAGATACAATTTTAGTAAATGCAAGATACAGATGCTGTTTTTTGCTCAGTGTATGTGTGTATGTTCAAAAAGAAACAAAAAAAAACGTTAAGATAATAAGTGTCAGCTTAATGGTGCATTTCATTGAATTAAGGTCACATCCCATTTCTTTTCTTACTTACAATTGTAATATTACTTAAAGTGTGGTTTTTATTTATTTCTGGGCGTGTAAATACATTCATTGTAATTTATAAACAATTTTAATAATTTATTAAGTTGAACACACATATTTAAATGAAATCAAATAATCATTTTATCTGTAAAAATATACACATAAAAAATGTAGGAAAAAAAACTAAATTTAACAGTGAAACTTCAACAAATCATGACACTTTCAACCCTTGAGTATAATTTTTTGCTGTTAACAATGAAATTGTAGCATACAACAAACAGCATAATTTATTAAAATAAGAATAAAATGAACAACTTGGTAATATTTTTTTTTTGCTGCTCTTGCTTTTGTTTATAATACGGAAGGTGAAATAAAATGTTTTAAAATATCATTTGATGTTAGATTGTGGCACAAGGCACGTGTATGTAAAACACAGAAAAAAGGGAATAAAAAAACGACAATAATAAAATAAAATAAATGGTGGCGTCTGTGAAAATATCTATTCAGGAAAAAGACACTGAGGATAAAAAAAAACAGAAGAAAATTTTGTCATCAAATTACAAAACACATATAATTGAATTTTTGTTTCCTTACAGATAATACTTTTATCTTCAGTTTAGATAAATGTTTTGTCGTTGATGGAAGGAGGTAGACAAGAGGTTTTATTTTCGGAAATTTTAATGAATTTGTCGAGTGAAAAGTGATCGACTTCTCAATTAGATGATCACGGAAAACCAATCGACTGATCCTATCCAGGGACGTTTAAGTCGTCAATTTTTTGTTAATTTTTATACTTGACTCGTGCTTCAATTCTACAAGACACTGTCATCTGAATATGTTTCATACGGAAAATTTAAGGTAACCGAAATTTTCGAATGTTAAGTCCCCTTAAACCGATCTAAGCTTTCAACTGAGGACAGTATGAAGGTTAAAAAGTAATATCAAAACCAGACACCAAAACAAAAATCATATTTTTACAAGTTTAAGGTTAAAGTGATCTGAAGCAAAGTTGTAGAAAATATTTCAAGCTGTATCTTTGCTGAACTGACCAAGTCAACACTTGTCATTAAATGTTCACACATTTAAGACTCAACATCGTCAAAGGTCAAGAATTCTAAATTTTTTACTCAAATCGATTATAATCCATTAGTCCAACAGTCCCAGCGTTTTGTGGAGCTTCATTTAACTCATTCACATCTATTTGAAGATATTTCTATTAGGAAGTTTAACAAGCATAAAGACAAAAAAAAAATTGAATATCAGAATAAAAGAAAACTAAGAAGACAATGAAAGCACTTCCTTAGAAAAATAATAAACATACATGAAATATGTATAAAAAAGCGCTATTTCACTGTTTTTTCTCTGTTTCTATACTGCGCGAACACTTTCATACATTAAAACCAGCAAATTTATTTAAAATTAAATTTATCAGTCCCTCATGTATAATATTATAAATTGCAATGAATATTTTACATGATAAAAGAAAAAAATCTTTTCACATTTGAGTCCCTTGTACGGTTGAGCACCATGACAAAACAAAAAAACGAACAAAAAGAAATCTCTGGATGCCTTATTTTCCTTTTTCATTGTTTTCCAAGATTGAATATTCGATAATAATTAAAATAGAAATCTCTTCATATTACAAAAGAATGTTTTACTTGAATCACATGTAAAGAAATATCTTGAAATACAATATTTTTGTAATGTTAAGTTCAAACATGATTCTTTGAAAAATAAGTTTTTTGTATTGAAATTCAACAATATTGTTAAAGTGAAATGTTTTTCATAATCAGAATTAACAAGAGTGTCAAAATGAATAATTTGACAAATAAAATTGCGATTCAACATGAAAAAGAACATTATTTTGGGAACGAAACCCGAAACGCACTCTTGCACAAACACAATCCAAAATCATTGTACCATGTGTTGAAACATCATTTTCATTTGGATAGTGGACAACCTCAGAATTCCCATGATAACTCTTGCTAACTAAAAGTAATCTAATAAAAAGACACATGTTTTAATAGTATAATGGATTAAAAGTAACTCATATGAGTGGGTTTTCACATTAAAAAAGTTGTATTTTTTTCAAAATTATTTCATCGTTGAATGAAATTAAAATATTTTTCAATGTAATCCCTTACAGAAATTTATTGAACTAAAACATCATTAAAATGATCAAAATGACCTTGAAATGTTCATCAATGTAACAGAAATTTCAAGATTTTGCAGATTCAAATTAATTCCATTATCGATACGAATTTTGACACAAACTTTAAAGCCTCTTACAAATTTAAATATCATCTAAGGGTGTGGTCTTATAAATAATTTATATTATAGAAAAAAAATATTAAAGTTAAGGGAAACAATTTCAAAGAAAAAGCTTTTACAATATAAATTTAAATACGAGATAAATACGTTATAAATATTTGAACACTTCACTAGGAATTTTAAAAGGAAAAGAATTGAGCAACAGAGGAATTACATTTTGAAATCGAATTTTAATTCCTCTTTTTTCTGTGATAAGAAAATAAAGTTTTTATAAGAAATAAGACAGTTTCATTATGGGAAATAGACAAGGGGCTTAAAATTCATACACAGAAAAAATGAATATCGTTATATTTGTGTCAGCAAAAATAATATAAAAGAGAAAATCTTTATAAATATTTTATTGTTTTTCGATGAATCAGAAGAATGAATTTAAAAGAAAAAATAACACAAGAAGGAAAAACAAAAATAATAACAATTGTAGCATCATAACAATGAAAACTAAGAAATTCAAAGGAAATTGTAATACAAAAAAAAAATATTTTACATCATTTTTAGTAAAAACAACAACAAAAATTACAACAAAAAAAAAATTAAATGTATCTTTTGTTCAGATCTTAATAAAATATCATACATTGTAATCATGTTATGGTTGGGATGTGATTTACAAATAAAACTTGTTTGTGTTATATGAGATTTTATTATAATGTATTTACTCACCTGTTCTACCCACACATTCGTTGTCATAATTTGATTTTTTAAGTTCTGAAATTGAGTGGAAAAAAAATATTAAAAATAATTTTTTACAAGGAAAAGATTTTACGGGTACTTTATAATATAAATTCTTAACTTAGCGTAGTTAAATCGTCGTATACATCCACACAACATAAAATTTAGTACTATTTTAGTACTACTAAAACTTGTACGAGGTGTATGCATGTATACGAAGGTTTAAGTTACGCTAAGTTAAGAATTTATCTATGTAAAGTCACGGTTAAGTACGAGCCATTTAATTAAGTATTTCAATTCAAACTTTTTTTAACCCATTTCCGTCCGGACTATGAAGGAGCAGACCTAGGGTTCTGATTTTAGGTGTAGTGTTTTGAATTATGACAAAACTGATTTTAAGAAAATAATATATTTTAAATTTTGAGTTATAAGGCTTAAAATCTTGTTGGAAATTTTGAGCACTTAGGTCAAAAAGGGTTATTTGCTGCTTAATTTTTTTGAAATAAATGGTTTAAAATATTAAAGATTCATATTTCCAATAGATAAAAATCAAAAAATTAAGAAAATTTTGAATATTTATATCAAATTTTGGTCAATTTGTGTTCTGCTTACCAAAATACAAAAATGCTTACATCTGCTTACATCACGACTTGCCTTCTAAAACACAAATTTAGGCCTGTTTCCAAAAATATTTAAGAAAAATCCAAAAACAGGTCGATTAGATTTTCCTTCAAAGCTTATGTAGGAAAAACTAGTTTGTAAAAATTCCTTACGGTTTTCGAATTATTTTGAGACAAAGGTTACGTTGCGAAAACGCAACGCTGGACGGAAATGGGTTAAAGCAAATTTGAAGGTGAAACCTTTAAAAATAACTGAAAATTTTCCTTCAACGTCATCTGTTCATTTAAATTTGGTACAATAATTTCAATGTGAACTTCCTTAATCACGTTTACTTAAATTTCCATTCAAAATTTTTCTATTTATTGCATGGCAATAATCAAATATCGTTAGTAAAACCATGTGGGTGTCTTTCAAAACTCATAATTGAGCATTTTGTTTGCAAGAATAATTTTATTCTTCTCTCTCTTTATTTGTCAGCAATTCACATCAATCTTATGTATTTTTTTTACTTAATTTTCATAATAACAATAATAATAATTTTCATTATTTCACCAAAAACTCCTACAATTACGGAAAGAAAATGAGCGTTGTCAACTGTATTTAAAATGTGAAATTGTGTAACAGATTCAAAAAAATAAATATAATAAAAATCAAAAAAAAAAGAAGGACAAAAAAAAATTGTTTAAATTGGGGCTGTAAAAGAAATATCCAAAGAAGATGGTCCATTAAAATTTATTATCTTTCATTTTACTACGAAATTCATATCAAAATGATATCTGTGTACGTCTCATAAATCGACGTTAACACAGTTAAATGTATTTTTTTCGTTATAAGTGCTTTCATTTAGACAAATCTAAGAAGAAAAGTATTTTTTTTTTGCTCTAATATTTCATTTTATTTATTTATTCATGTTATTTTCGTCTCCGAAATGACTGCATTAATGTTTAGGCGATTGTATAATCGGTAAGGCATGGTGTGACACTGCTTTTTTGTTGTTTGTATAATGTGGTGGCACTAATGCTCAGTATAAAATGGATTAAAAAATTTTATGACTTTTTTTTGGTTGCTTTTATTATTTATTAGTTTATTTTTCTTTCATCTTTTCACTTTTTCCTAGAGATGATAAAACAAAGAAAAAATTCAATTGTGTTTTTTTTTCAGTTAAAGACCATAAAAGGAAATTTTTTAATAAAAAACCATAAAACCTGTTAAAGCGTTTAAATTCAATTTATGGTTGTTTTAAAACGGCTAATGTATACAAAAATTAGATATAATTTGGTTTTTATTTTGGTCAAATTTCATTGAAGCTGTAAAGTTTTGTTGATATAATTTTATTTATTTAATGAAAAGTTGTTCATCAATCATATAAAATGAAATAAATTAGATTGAGTGTTCATATTATAATGAAACAATTTTCAATTTGGTACCAGAAAAAAAAATATACACACCGAATGATAAAGAAAAAACCGATAAAATTTCTTGCTAAGCCGAAAATAAGCAAAAATAAATAAAAGACTGAATTTAATACTTGTCCGCATTGAAATGAGATGCCATTAAAGGAAAATACTATTCATTATAACTCAAAACTGATAACTAGTCGTTTTTTCTTACAGAAATTGGATACTTTACAACTTGGGATACATTCATGAAATAAAATGAGTAAAATTTTACTAGAATCGAAAGCACAGGAACACTGATACACATGGGGGAGCTGACAAACATCAGGCCTCGCAGCGTTTCAAAGTCTATAAGCAAAAGATTGAAATTTCAAATTTAAAGTTCAAAGTTCATTTTACATGTTAAGTGGGCGTCGCTCAATGCTCACATTTTGTCAATTTTACACCCTAAGGTGAAAATACCCCGCAAATCAACTCGAACTGTTTGGCGATAGCCCCGCATTACGGGGCGTTTGCGGCGTTTGTTTTATATTTTTTAATGTTATTTAAGCGCTTTTTTTGTAGATGATGATTATAAGTGGGTATACCCACCTCAGCCTCTTTTATTTTGCGCATTTTTTAAAAAAATGCCGGTATTTTAGGCGTTTATACCGTTCGCCTTATCGATTCACGGGTTTTCAGTTATTTGCCGTTTTTTTAACGATTCGCTTTGTTTTAGCGATTTGTACGGACGGATAGCACGACTGCCCATAATACCAGCATGTTTTAAAAAATGCACTAAAAATAACATTTAAAAAATTAAAAATCAACCCACGAAACGCCTCGTAATTGTCCCGCAAAATACCCCGCATGCAGGGTTATCACCAAGCACTACGAGGTGATTTACGGGGCGTTTTCAACTTAGAGTGTACTTAAAATCATTTTACAATCAGTTAAGGCACACGATTTTATGTTCCTTTCTTTCTATTCATAGCTCAACTGTGTGGGTCTCAATTCAAAACATTTTACTATAATGTGTATTTTTCCAAACAATAAATAATGGCAATTATTGCTGACTGTATAATAAAATAAAAGTTATATATCTTTCATTCATTCAATTGTGTCCATATAAAAATTTCTATGAAATTGATATATTTAATATCTTAACGCATTTCTTCTCCTCAATATATTTATTTGCTTTATTATGTATTACAAACGAACACATATCAAATTTATAAATAAGAGCTTGTAGAATGAAAATGAATAATAAAATCAGCAGGATTCGACACATTTATGGTTGTGCAGAAGGAGCCAAAAAAAAAAGGATTTCAATAATGAAATCACTGGTACCATATGCACAAAAATAAAATAGACACACACACACGAATATTTATTTGTGTACGTGAATGTTAAGTGAGTAGGCGTAAATTAAATGAATTCTATGTGATTCTGATCCGTTTCATTCATTTATTATTCGAATATTAAATTTTCTCCTCAAATGATTTGCATTCAAAATCAAAAAAAAAAGGAAAAATCCTTGAATTTTTAGTAGGTGTGATATTGTGATGTGTTAAAATGTTAATAGTAAGCCATGAACAATGCATTGATATGAGTTATTGAAATATTTATGAAGGATTAGAGTTATCAAATATTAAAAAATACAATCAAAAATATGAAATGACGCACCAGTTTTTGATAAATATTTTTTTGTGCGTGGAACAGATGGTGTTTTTTTTGAGACAGAGGTCAATTTTTAAAAATAAAAGTGATGAAAAGCACATTTTAAAATAAAATTATTATCTTAGCAAGGACTTCATTGTACTGTTCGTGGTCAAAATTGAAAGGAAGTCAAGAACTCCGAACGAACACTAGCTGAGCTATTCCGAAAGGAACCTGAGGACAGCCGAGGTGTTGGGCGCCCTAAGGGAAGGTTGATTGATGGCATCCAACAAGACCTAAGAACGCTATGGGTATAAAACTGCAAGGGCAAGAAAGAGAATCTTGGAAAGATATTCTTCAACAGGCCCGGTCTTGATAAATTGCCGTAGAGCTGGAGAAGTAAGTCTTAGTCTAAGTCAAGATCATCAAGACCCTGCATCCTTTGACACTGATTAAATATTTTTAATTTCAACTTTAACCCAAAATCATTGTGAGTTGCTTTTGGGCACTTGTGGGAGCCCCAAATTGTCAGTGGAACACTAGTTAGGCAAGTGAGATTAGTGAAAGAGCATAAAATTCACTGGTTTTGGTTGATTCCATAAAATTTGAGTTTCCCTGCATAAAACAAGAATTCTCAATTCAAAACCCCAAACCACATTCACAAATAAACTCACTAGAAAAATTTTTACATTCATTTAACAGAAATCCAGAAAATAATATTTTTAACATTTTTTTACCTTTTTCCTAAATGTTGCTAGTCAACCCTTTTGAGAATATTTCGCAAAATAAACATATAAACACACACATACAAACATAAATCAAAATTCACATAAAAACTCTTCAAACATTTTTTCATTTACATTTTAACTGCATGTATAATTTTGATATTAATTTTCTATGTAAAAGAAAATTTTCATGAAACGAAATTCCTTTTTGCTGTTTTGTATGATTCTTTCCTTGTTTTTTTTGGTATAATACAACAATATACAAAAATATCTGGAAAACTATTATAATCCAAAATACCAGCAGTTAAAACTTTTAACCTTATTTTATTATTATAACAAACAAACACACACACACACACACACACACACATAAAAATACTTACAAAATCATCATAGACAAACAGAAATCTGCAAAAGTAAAATACAGGAAACTTTGCTATTTTTTATTATAATTATTTTTGTTGTTATACTGTCTAATATAAATACCAACTTAAACATTTTTTTTCTTTATTTATTTTTTTTAGGAGTACAACTTAATGCACCATACCGTTTACTGCAGTTTTTTTTATCATGTATTTTGATGGGTATACGTTATTGTGTCGTTTATGTTTATATATATTTTTTTTTAATTTAAACAAAAACGGAAATTTAAAATAATTTTTGCTACAATTTTTTTTTGTTCTTGTGTTTAAACTATTTTAACTTTCATGTATGATGATATGAAATTACTTTTTTTTTTTGTACTCAAATTGACTTCTTTTTTTTTCTTCATTTCAATGTATGACTGTATGTACACAGGTCTGAGAGTTTGAAACGAAATAAACAAACAAAAGTAATGACATTAAATGTTATGTTATGGATATTGTTATAATGACAAAATGACGACATATAACAAGGAGCAACAACAACAATGTCATGTGTGTGTGTGTAGATATTTTTGCTGTTTTTCTCTCATTTACATCATTATTTTGAAAATGACACGAAATGTCGTCGTTGTTATGGAAGAAAAAGACGAGGATAATAATATAGTTTTAGCAATTCTTTTTAAGTGTAAGGGACAGAATTTGAGGGCGTGTAGTTTTCTTTACTTTTGTAGAGAGATAAGAGAACGAGTAGGTAGTTTTTATTATTTAAAAGGAATTGTGTAATATAATAAAGTTGGAAAAGAAAAGTTTCTTTAAAGCAGTTTTTTTCCGGATTTTGTGTGTGTGTGTGTAATTTTATATGTTAGCTGAAATTTTCCGGGTATGTAATAGACAAGAAAAAATGTGAGATTGTTGAAAGTAAATGTTTGTTTGATTATTTAAAAGAGAAAAAAAGTTTTCTTTTCCAAGTTAAACAAAATTGTTAATGATGAAGTTTGTTGTGCTTCTGAGAAAATTGACATTCTTGTTTATTTTATTTGATGATTATAAAAGAAAAAAAAAACTTGTAACACATTTTTATGAGTTTGAGAGTTTAAAATGGGAGTCATGCTAAAATTTTCCACTGATACAATTTAAATATGTACTGTAAGAGTTTTGACACCACTGTATAATTTGCTTACCCTTCTTAGAGCTGTGATAAAGAAATAGGTCTTCTTTGGTAAAATATTTTGAATTTTAATAAATTTTTGAATAAGTTAAATAATTTTTTGTGTTTTCACACGTCCGCGTTTCATCACATACTCTCTCATTCCCTGTCCCAACTTTACTCATTTACCCAATTTCATTTTTATGTCGTCTCATTTCCAGCCCTTTTCACAGTACATCTAATAGAAGATATGTATACTTATGGCATTTAATAATTCCTTAGATATGATATCAAAAATTTAATCGAGCTCTACATTTTCACATTTTTGATTGAGTCTCAAAGTAATCGTGAAGCTCATTTTCTTAATCGGTTTTCTTATTTGAGATCCTGAATTAGTTATTTCATGTCCATTTATATATTTTTCCAAGTAAATTCCTTGAATAATTACTGTTGCCATCCATATAATTCGAATTTTGAGATATTAAGATCATTTCAATGTAATATGAATTAACGTTGCCTTAGCAAGAAGTAAAATATATAACATTCTAGAAGAAATTGTTTCAATGACAACCATGATTTTTATAATTCAAATTGAATGATTTATCAATAATCTTTGCTATTATTTTATTTTTCTAGAAGGAAAAACAAACGAATATTTTTCGTAATTTAAATTAAATGGCTCGTTATTTCATTTAAATTGGAATTCAATTTAAAGATTAAAAAACAAAACAAAAAAGGTTTAATTTCGTTTTCTTAGAATCAAAAAACTTAATATACTTACAATATCAATAATTTGCGAAAGTTTCAAACCCATTTTCACAGTTAAACGATCAGAATTATTGCCCACGGGCCGTATCAAACGGTTGTAATTGCTCAATAGGTCGTCATATAAACGTTTTGAATCTGGGTTGGCCAGGCCGGTGGCAAAATGCAACGCTATGAACAAAGCCGTGAACAGCACGCTCCCCATCTTAGGCCAGGTCCACCCCTGTAAAAAAATAAATGAAAAAACATCTTTATTAAAAGAAAACCAAGTAAAAAAATCACAGTCCAAAATCTAATGAGCTGAATAGTGAAGTTTATCAACTTCAAAAACACAAGTTTTCAAAAAGTGAACTCAAAAACATAAAACAAGCGAAAAAATTAGAATCTGAAACTTGTACAATTTGTAATAATGACTGTCTTGTTAAAAATAAAGGAAAATGTTTGCTATTGATTAGAACAAAAATTGTACAAGTTTCAGATTCTAATTTTTTCGCTTGTTTTATGTTTTTGAGTTCACTTTTTGAAAACTTGTGTTTTTGAAGTTGATAAACTTCACTATTCAGCTCATTAGATTTTGGACTGTGATTTTTATTTATTGTTTTTGAGTGTTGATTTATGATTAACACTCAAAATCAAGCAATACATAAAGCACATTCCTTTAAGAGATGAATGTGATGTGAATGAAAATTTTATGTTGTATGAAAAAATTTTTTCCTGTACAATTTAGATATAGGGTGTCTTAGGCAAAGTTGTTCAGAATCATGAGAAGAAAATTTTGGCATAAAAATTTTCCATTTTCCCGGAAAATTTCGGAATTTTCCACCTGGTCACCCTATTTTTTTGTATGGACACCCTATATTTTTTTGATCCATAAACACTCCCACGGTGAATACGAACATAAGTCTAGAATATTATATGGGTCTCAGATGAACCGTTTGGGCGCTACGCGGTCTTCAAGAAAAAAAAGCGACTGCAATATAAAACTTGTAAAAAATGTAATTAAAAAAAATGGGAAATTCTAACCACAGGGCGGCTTAGAGAAGTGCATTTCGATGGGACTCGTTTCATTGAATATAATTAAGTTTTAATTTTAAAAATAACTGCCATTTTGAAAATAACGGTCATTTTGAAAATAACGGTCATTTTGAAAATAACGGCCATTTTGAAAATTTTCCGCCATTTTGAAAAACTTCCGCCATGTTGAAAATATTAAAAAAAATTTTTTTGAAAAAATCGGACATTTTGGGCTTTTGACCATTTTCAGGCTCTGGAGCCTAATTCTTGAGCCCAACTTCTGAGCCCAATTTCTGAGCCTAATCTCAGAGCCAATGAGTTAAAGTTCATTTTATTAAACTTCTCCACCCAACAAAACAAATTATCAATATATTTAAAATTTTAACCGTTTTTAACGGTTTTTTAGGCTCTGGAGGCTCCGGAGCCCAATCAATGAGCCCAATCTCATAGCTTATGAGTTTAAAATCATCCTTAGGACCTCCTCTGTCTAATAAAAAAAACCTGACCTCGCTCCGATGGACCATTCCGGAGTAAAGGCCGGAACGGACAACCAGACAAACAGACAACCAGACAAACAGACAAACAGACATACAGAGTGACGGCGGACAAACCGTCTGTAATAGTGCATTTTTTCTTACGAAATGCACTAAAAAATCTAAAGTATGCGTTACAAAGAAAATGACTTCATCATTCTTTCAAAGCCTCTCAAAAGATTTTTTTCCTAAATTTATGCAAAAAATCATATGAACTTTATCCTTACTTTGATTTAATGTGGGTAGCATCTGCACACTATCGAGTGGGAGAATCCTGATTTTCGAAGTGATACCCCGAGTCCTCATTTGTTTGTCTTTTAATAGCTTTGGTGAACTGGTGAAGCGAAACAAAATTGATTTTTCTCTCATTTCGAATTTTAGACCCCCCGATTTTCAGAGTAACAGGTCCCGATTTCTATCAAAAATATCTGGTGTGCTTCATTTAATGGTACCATATAAATCAGGAAAAATCTCATATAAGGAAAACACTCAACAAAGTAATCTGTGATAGAAATACATTTTTTTTTGTTCATTTTAAATGCATTCATTTTCAATGCACAAATGCAAGAAAAAAAATACATTTAACCCTGCATCACATTAAAATGAAATATATTCTAGGAAAAAAATTACATATTTTTCTGTATTTCTACCTGATTTGTCTTACATTTTTTCTGTGTATC
>LN483490.1:0-228979 GCA_900002565.1 Culicoides sonorensis | reverse complement strand
AAAAAAAAAAATAAAAGAAAAGTTAAATTAAAAGACAAGGAAATGTGTCATTCTTTATCATTAAAACACTAAATTGTGGTTTTATTTTTTTATTTTAATATTTTGAAAAGAAAATGGAGACGACTGGTTACCAGTGAAATCTAAATCTAATTTAAATAAAAAAGGGATCGATAAAAACAAAAAAAAAATCGTACTTTGAAAGGAAAGTTTAGCAATAATCTCCATCTAAAGTGTTGAAATTGAATATTGAAATCGAAAAATAAAACATAAGCATAAAAGGAAAATTCAATAATTTCAGTATGATATGAACAAATTGTAATTGAATTGCATCAACCGTATATTTCCTTTTGTTTTTATTCAGTCATTATACTCTCTCTCACTAAATCCTTGTATAATCTCCATCTATTTTACAACAACCATTAAAATACTAAACCAATTTTAAAGACAGATATTCCCTTAATTTTTTTTTTGGTTTCCTTCTATTTTGCATTTCATGCCTTTTGAATGTAGGTGTTTTTCGGATAATCGGTGCTTTATATATAAAATAAGTTGTAACAGACAGTTATTTTATACTTTCAATAAAATTTTACGTTATTTTAAGTGTTTGCTCATCTGTGCTTTTCAAAAACATGGTATAGTGGCACAAATTTCATCATCAAAAGTTTGTGTGTGTCTGATTAAATTGTTTTTGAATAATTTTTAGAATCATTGGTAAATCCAATACAAATTTTATATCACTTTCTACTAATTTAGATGCAATTTCATTTCAAAATAATATGATTTCTTGTGAAAAGTTTTCAACTTACTTTTCAACTTTTTTGATAGTTTTTTTTTCTTATTCTTATAAATTGAGTCACATGACGTGATATGATAATACAATGTAATTTACATAACAGAAGCAGATGTAAATGAATTAATTATTTTTCTGAAGTTTGAATGTGACATGTCTCTTATAAAAACATTATTTCCAGTTTAAAAACAGATTTCAAATTACTTTTTGGATTTTTTTTTTTTAATTTCTTTTCATTTCATTAAAATTTGCTGTTATGATGATGCTCTTAAACAAATAACCTTAAGGATTTATATAAAACTATTCGAAAGTTTAGAGAGTAAAGTTTTTGAATTAATTAAAGTTTACTTTATCTTGTATTTAAAATTAAAGAGAAAAGAAAATTCAGTAAGAAAATATTAAGTGAGTGCATTTTTGTTAATTTAACTCATTTATATGACTCTGAAATCGCTTTCTGGTCTTTATCAGGTCAAAAATTGGAATGTTACGTTTTTCATCCCATGTCGTTTTTTTCTTAAAATTTATGAAAACTCTTGATTATATGAAATTGCTCATGTAAATCGTTGATTGTTTAACAAAAATCCTCAAAGAAAATCGCTTTACATTCAATAAAAACTCCATTATTTTCCTTAACTGTGAGTATTTCAAGGAAAATCTGGCATTTACAACTCAAATTCATCTCAAACTAAATTTTTATAAACATGATTGACGTCAATAGATTTAGTTTTTCCTCATTTAATGTTGAACTTGTGTTTGTTAATTTTGCAATGAATGATTATTTTCCTTATGTTGAGAATGAAGTGATAATACAATTTATAAAGTTTTCAATTCATTTTGTGTGTGTTTGTAAGGCAAAACTTTGTTTATTATTATTATTTCATTTCATTTTATTTTATAAATGTAATTATGGGTTTTGTAAAATTTTGTAAGATTAATGATTGTGCTCTAGATTTGTGAGAAGAAGTTTTGAAGAAAATTTTTAAAGAAATGCGTTTGACTGAATAACACTCAATGGATAAATTGAGAGTCTGAGAAAAACTGATAAGGAAAAAATGAAAAATATTTTAAAATTAATTCATGATGAAATTAAAATATTCGGATGATGAGGTTCTGAATATAAATTTTGTTTTGTGTCTTGGAAAAATTGATCTTTAAAATAATAGAGGGTCCTTTTGGTCCGAAAAATTCCTCATCGAGGCTAACACGGTAGTTGATTAGGTCGTTGATAAGGTCGTTGATAACTTCAGTCTAGTAAAAAATGAATAGTTTTTAACTGTCTCGGTTTTTGCTTTCAAATCCCAATTTTTTATTTCACTATTCTCGATTTTTCATCAAAAGTACCTGGTATGCCTAATTATCATAAGATCTTCAGAGGATGCTATCTAAACAATAATTTTTTTTTAAATCTCACATTCAACCACATTCTGGTTCAACTACAAACCGAGAATTATCTCAAAGTCGAAACTCAGTGCTAAAGTTTCATCAAACTCTCAAATTTTGGCTTTAAGCATCAGTACTTAAATTTATTCTAGTTAAACTGGTAACGATTTCTTGAAAAAACAGAGATAATTTAATTTTGAAGTCCAATTTCCTGATTTTGAAGCCCATTTTCAAACATTCAATATTGAATTTAAAAACCTTGTTCCTTTCCAAATATTATTCAAGCTAAAACAAAATAACATTTTTTATTATTATTTATTTAAGATCAAGAGAAACCTCATTTTAAGATCTTAAATAAACACTTCACATTTAGTTTGAGAAGATAAAAGATATTTTTAATAATAATAAAAAAATTCAGTTCCTTTCTCTTTTTGTCCCTTTTTTCTACTATTTTGATTTAAACTGAAAACCACATTATTAAAAACACTTTCGATGAACGTTAAAATATTAAGTGAAACCAAAAAAATACGCCTTCAAGCGATAAAATATACTGGGAATCTTCTTCTACTCAAATTTAACGTTGTTGTGACAAGAATATTAATAAAAATAAAATCAAGCGATAAGAGAAAATACCAAAAATAGATATGTAATATAAGACAAAAAAATATCAATAATAATAATAAATAGAAAACGCACACAAAAAAACGTACAAGAAACGAACAGCCACAAGTCAAAAAGCCACCATATTGAAAAAATACGATTTGTTTATATGCAGCTTTTTATTCTTAAATATTTTTTTCTTCTCTGCTTCTCTCGCTTCAATAATAAAAGTATTATTATATATATGTATCCTTTTGAGACATTGCGAAAAAAAACCTAACACAATACGCTGATAAAATATTGCTTTTGGCAAAACAATATTCAATATACAATCTGTTTGTAAAGGATTGTGTTTCATTTGTGCAGAAACAAGACAAAAAAACCAATTCTGCATGTAATACAACAACAACAAAAAAATAACAACAACCGCATTTATAATGTCTTGAGCTTTTATTATGTGCTGATGATGATAAAATTCATCTATATTATAAAAATAAAAAAAAATGAAACAAAATAACAAAAAAAGAATGAAAATTGTTTGCGTAATCATGGAATACGATCAAAATACAATTTTTTTTCCCTTGTATTTCATTTCATTTCATTTTAATTTCAAAAAAATAATAACAATTTAAACATTATTAGTGTGAAACGTGTGAAAATCTATGTACTTTTTAAGAGTTCATGTGTAATTTTACTAATAATATTTAAGTTGTTATCTCTTAAACACATCAATACACAATTTTACACAATTACGTTTAAATATGAGTGTTTGTGTGTACTTAAATTTAAATGTAATGTGGCATTATATTGTTATAACTATAATATTTCTTGATTTTAATTTGATAACAAAACTTCATTTATCTCTGTTTTTCCTGTTTTGTGCTATGTTTAAACTCATTCATATAGTATTTATATGTGAATGCAAAATAACAAGGTAAAAGTTAAGGGTATTAAAGGAAAATGTGTTATAAATACATTTTAACACTTTAATGTTATGTTAAATGAGATTATTTTGTTGAATTGGTTTAAATGAATAAGGAGGCAAAAAACAGTATGAAATTAAATTTAATTTTAAATAAAATAAAAATAAAATATAAAAAAATGGAAGAAAATTATCATTACAGTGAAGAATTTTCATCATCATTGTAACAAGGATTTTATACTGAGAGAATGAGAATACTTTAAATAAACATAATAAAATAGGAGTTTAAGTCCCATAGATATTTATTATATGTTTAAAACGCACACAGAATGCTTAAAAGCTTTATGTACATATTCAAAATAAAATACGAGCGGAACACAAAGAATTTTATCTTTGTACAAAATGTACTCGGTTATTTTAAATAAAATGTGATATAAATAGAAAATGAAAAAAGAAGAATAACAGAAGGATAACCCATTAAAATGGAAACTGAGGGGAATATACAGAGACGTTTTTGTTGGAAAAATTCTATTTTGAGATATACTCACTGTCAACGTTGACAATCAAATTTATTGTGATGCTCTGACTCAAATAAATGGTAAATTTTGAATTTAAATTGAAAATAAAATAAAAAAGAAGGCAATAAAAAAATTACATTTAAATGTTGAAATGGTCAATCATGGATGTGTTGTGAGATATTTTAGTGCTTATCGTAGACATGCTTTGATAATCTTTTTCGTGATTTCTTGCTCACTGAAAATAAATAATAGTGATCTAACGTTTGGTATTTTTTTTGGCATATGCAGAGGATGTATGTTGAAACAGTTCAAGTGTGCCTTTGGTCTTGTGTGATTGGAATTCAAAAGATTTTCTAACACTTTTTCTTTTCTTGAAATTTTGAATTGTCATAGTATCCTTATTGTTCTGATAACCCATTAAGATGCCCTTTTACCCTGAAAAATTGCCAGAACTGAGGTCTAAAGTCATTTAAATATATGGATTGGTTTGAATTGTTCTCAAAAAGCATTTCTGAATTTGCACGAGCGTTTGTAATGACATTGCCATATAAACCACAGAGTGAGAGAGCTTACGAAACATTTGCATTTTTCAAATCTCATCTACATTGTTCAAATCTCTGATTAGATATCTGATTTTGAAGCATCAAAGTCAAAATTGTCTGCCCAGTGTGAACTCAAATTGTCAAACCTGAATGTTAGTTTTTACAAAGTAAAAAGAGCTTTTTGGTTTTAAAAGATACCATACTGAGACACAAGAAGATCACAAGGGAGTGGGAATGGGAGTCACTTTTAAGTTTTTTTTCTAACTTTAAGCTTGACCCCTTTAAATTAAGGGGTCAAACGAGTCTATGGTAAGTCTGCCTTAATCAATTAATAAAAACGATCAACCAACCGGCCTTTCTCTATTCAACTATCAAAAGTATTGATTCCATCATAAAAGTGAAGGTGTCTGCGCTGCTTAGCTTTCTGAGAAGGTGTGGTCACTTTCCTGAACTGAACCTGGTCTAGTGGACTTCTTTCTTTAGCTGTTTCTCTAGATTTGGTTCCTTCTTCATCAAATATGATGATAATGGTATGCACAATGAGCCCGTCTGTAGGTTTGAGTGCTAGTTCTCTTCTGAGTCCACCCTAGAAATCTGATCTGATCGAAAGAAAAAAAATATATCAACAAATCCTCTTAGAATCAATAAACGCCCTGAAAAAGTTAATTAATTGAAGTTCTTTTCCATGATTGATTAATTTAAATTGAATGAAAAAATCATTTCACTCCTTACTCCAATACCTATCAAGTACAATCAATTAAAATAATCACACCAAAGCCTTACTTGACCTCATAACAATTAACCACTTAACCATTTTCACAAATATAATTCATCATCCATGAACAATTCTCGTCTTACCTTTTAACTCACATAAACATAATAAACAATTCACGTACAAACAAACCAAAAAAAAAAAAATTAAGCCTGACTACGAATAATGATCAACTGATGTTTATTATGTATTGTGATACTTGTTGTATTGTGAAAGCAATTTACATTTTACTGCACTTTATATTGCTATTTTATTGCAAACTATACAAAATACACATAACACGTTTAGTTTTTTTTTTTTATATATTTTACTTGCATTTCATTGCAATTGTAAAAATAATAGTTATTGTGTATGGAAAAGGTACAAAATGAAAATAAAAATGGAAAAATAGAAAAAAAATTGTGAGCGAGAGAGTGCAAAAAATATACAACAATTTTCACAATCATGTTCGCGACATAAAGTATGCGTGTGTGTGTGTGTGTGTGTACAATTGCAATTTACAATTCCCTTGCAAAACTTGTTACAGTTCATATAAGGAAATAGATGAAAAACCACAATAATCATATAATGTGCAGTACATGAATATTATCCAGGATATAGTTAAGTTTTTTAGAGTGCATTGAATTGTATTTTTGAATTAAAATCACATTCGAAATGAACTTGTATATGATAAAAAAGGTAAAATAAAAGTAAAATGTAGAAGTCTTGCCAATTTATATGAGAAACAGAAATGTGTTGTGGATTGTTTTTCTCTTTACAGTAGTCATGTAGATGCCATGACCAGAGCTGGATTCGTTTAAATGAAATTCAATTGGATCGTAAAAATAATGAAAAATTACTTGAAAACAACATTTTTCCTATCAATTTCCCTAAGTAAGTCCCTGGGTTTTCTTTCTTGATGTATCATGGATTCAATGTTAAAACCTAATTCAAGTACATTATCCTATATATAAATTTTTGCATTAAACTGACACGATAATTTATTGGCTTAAGTTTTAGCTTTTGTAAAACTTTTATACTGCACGTTTACTTTTTGGTTCTTTATTGTGGAAGAGATTTACAGATTAGCACGTGCTTGGTTTAAAAGTTTAAAATTAAAGGTAAAATGGTAATAAAATACAGCTGTCTATAGTCATAAATCTAGATGATTGTTCTGTCTCAATCACTACTATGATAGTCATATGGAATTCTGGAAATTAGAATTTTTGAAGGTCAATGAACTGAGAAACGATTTAGGGCATAGTGAAAAGGGTTCTAACGAGGATTGGTCTGGTCAAGGATCAAGTTCCAGGGTTGTCTTTTCTACACTTTTCCATTCTAGTTTCTTACTTGTAGCGCCCTTAGATCTGCTTTGACGTCATCGATCCATTTCACTGTCAGTTTTTTTCGTGTTACGAAGATCCCATGTATTTGACTGCCCCAATTAGGTTTTTGGAGCACTTAAGTCAAAAAATTGGTCTTAAGCCATTCAAGGGTTTCAAGATTCAACTTCTCACAAATTTAACTAACTTCCATGATATTCAACATCAGACAACATGCTTAAGGTGAGGTGAATGACTCTTAATTCCATTAAATAGCTTGAAATTGTAACTAAAGACATTGGCAATCACGTGATTCAAATTAAAAGGCAACACAGTTAAATAAGTAACTATGCAAAACTATTGATTTAATACAACTGAATCCCTTGCATAAAATTTTTATTCAGGGTTCGGAAAATTTATTTCAATTTAATTTTAATTTTTCTCAAGAATTGCATCAAAAACTTCTTTTCAATCGTTATTTTTGCGTCTTGTATTTTTTTTAA
Source organism: Culicoides sonorensis (assembly GCA_900002565.1). Classification (NCBI taxonomy): domain Eukaryota; kingdom Metazoa; phylum Arthropoda; class Insecta; order Diptera; family Ceratopogonidae; genus Culicoides; species Culicoides sonorensis. Next base: position 221,651 of record LN483490.1, on the reverse strand, counting down.
TTACAATTTCTATTCGTTAAAAGCAACCATCATTTTAATTCCTTTTAAATATAACAGAACAAATGCATTTTAAAATTTCATTTTTATTTATTCCATTTCACAGACATTAAAATGTGCAGAAGTAAGACAATTTCATTGAAAAAGTCTTGTGAAAAGCAACAAAATACCATCTCTAGAATGAGATTATTATCATTAAATGGTGTGGAAGTTTTCATTTTGTAATTATACAAAACTTTAAAACAAGCGATGGTTGAATACAAATACAAAAATTTCCCTGTAGGGAGAAAATTTCTGTATACATCATTTTAGCACACTTGGATGAATTTAAATTATTAAAGCACGCGATTCTCTGTTAAAAAAGGAAGAACAAGTAGATTTATGGGCGTTGTTTTTTTCCTTCTTTAATTTTAAACATTATTTAGATTTTGTGTTGAATCTTAAAAAATAATTTCATTGTACATACAAAGAATGTACGTTTTAATTCGGAAAGTCAGTTAAAATTTATGTGTGTCACTTACAATTATCATTTTAATTCCGATCCAGACTTTAAAACTTAACTGTCAGATTAATGCCAAATTTTTAGTATGCAATTAAAATGATTAGAACTGTAATTTTCATTTTTAACGTTATACCATTGAACCAAAAAATTACAAATATTTTCACAATTTTATTTTATACGCGATAAATTCAAAACTGTCAAACCAACCTTGAGATATGTCGTTCATGGTTTTTCATTAATATCTTGGATTATGATGATTAAAATACAAACAAACAAATAAATGTGCAAAATCAATACAACAAGTCTCACTTTTCAATACAATTTAAATGCAATAAACTAATTGTGTATTTGAAATGAAATATTTCATGGAAAATGTTTAATGATGTCATTTTAATTAAATATTGAATTACTACAACAATAATAAATTGAATATTGTCATAAATTTTCAATGTGGTTTTATGAAAATCTTTAACATTGTTCATTTGCTAAATTGAATTAAAGTCAGAGAATATTCGAATGTTTCAAATGTCTGTGTGTATGATAAAATTTTGTCGTAGAGAATTTAAATTGTTTTAATTTGTTTCATTTTAATTTGGTTTCAATTTTCTTTAAATTTTATTAAGGAAATTGAGATTTTGCTTAAATTTTAATGATAGTCGAATGATAAAATCTTTTTAAGTATTTTTCATTAATTTTATTGTGTCAAAAAATTTCTTTTAACGATATTTTGCAATTAAAGAGCAAACCCTCGATTTTGTGGTGAATTTCCAATTTAAAAAATTATTAGTGAATTTTTAATAAAAAGAGGCGGTCATAAAAATTTGTCACAACTCATTAATTTTGAGATTGGTTTCATGAATTGAGCACCAGAGCCTCTAAAATTGTTAAAAACGGATAAAAATATTAAAAAAATTGAAGATGGATGAGCTTTTTGTAAATGAACTTTTAGCTTTGAAATTAGGCTCATTGATTCCCATTGGAAAATTTTGTCGCGATTTTTAATGTCTTTGTCGCGAATTTTGTAATACTAATTTTTTAAGCGATGTACTTTTAACCCTTTTGGTACTGGTGGATACTACGTCTAACCACCTGCTAAAAGTCACGAAAACCGATATTTATTTTTAAAAAATTATTAATTTCTCTTTTCCAACATTTAATTTGAATCCTTAAGGTTAACGTAAAATAAAAAATTTGTGCATTTGAATATTTTACAGTATGAATTTTGACTGTTATAAATTCAAATCCTGACAAAAGTACATACAAAAACTAAATGTCTCGTGGTAATTTTTAATGTCTCGTAGTAATTTTTACTGTCTTGTCGCATTTTTTAATGTCTTTGTCGCGATTTTTAATGTCTCTGAATATATTTCAATATAAAAACAATTTTTAACCATAAAATTTTTGTTTTTTTTTTTAAATTTGATGACAAATCAGAAAAAAAAATAATGAACAACTCAAAAATTTTTCAGCTTACATATAATTTTTTTTTTTTTTTAAATAAAAATAACTAATTAAAAAAAAAAATTTCACCTAAACTGAAAAATTTTTTAGTTGTTCATTATTTTTTTTCTTATTTGTCATCAAATTCTTTCTTGAAAAATAATATTTTGGTTAAAAATTGTTTTTATATTGAAATATATTCAGAGACATTAAAAATCGCGACAAAAACATTAAAAAATGCGACAAGACAGTAAAAATTACTACGAGACATTAAAAATTACTACGAGACATTAAAAATCGCGACAAAGACATTAAAAATCGCGACAAAATTTTCCAATGGGTATTAATTATTGATAATAAAAATTAAGTCTTAAAATATTGACTGATGGTCTCACAAAAAAAACATTACATTTATTTTTTTTATTAATTAGTTGTAATACATTCAACATCTTTTTTAGTTTTTATGTACTTTTTTCATTGAAAGGTACTTCAAAATACAAATATTCACTTGTTATGATACGATTTTAGAGGAAGTAAGAGTTTAAAATGCATTATTTTCATTTTATTTGCTTAAAAAATAGTAATTGACATCATTTTTTTTTTTTGAATTTATTGATTTCATTTTTTTTTGTCAATATGTGAGCTTAGAATTGAGTTGTTTGTATTGTAGGACATGTTTGTAGTCTGACAACTTTATTTGGTTTATTCTTTTCTTTTGGTTTCTTTAGTTTAACTGAAGAATACTTTTTGCTGCCTCCTTTTTCATTGAGATTTGAAGGTGTTGAGCCATGTTTTTCATTGATTTTGCTGTTTTCTTTCTTCTTGTTTTTATTTTGCTTCATTAAGAAAAATGAGCAAAATTTCCCCTTATCTTATAAAACATGCAGATTTTCACATGATTTTGATTTCGAAATATCTGTTAGTCCCATTTTTTGTAGAATTTCTTTTGCCAAATGTAGGGATAAGTGTGTTTTTGAATTTCGCATTTTACTCGCACTCTGTTGTGCTTTCTTTTCACGTGTCTCCTTTAATCGTATCTAAAGAATTTTTTTATATTTGTCACACATTTTAAAAAAAATCTATGCTAAAAATAAAACTAACCTGCTTCAAAACACCCACAAGCAATTCATCTACATTATGTTGAATTCCAGATGATGTTTCAATGAATTTAGCATCACGTGATTGAGCCAGTGCTTTTCCATCTGCTGTAGATATGACACGAGCACGAGCCAAGTCTGCTTTATTTCCTACCAAAATCACAGCTTTTTCTTTTGATATATTCTCACGCCACAAATAATTTAGAATCTCTTCCGCAACATGAAATGAACTACGTTGTACAACACTATAAACAATTACGCATGCATGAGGTTCATATGTTGACAAAGAGTTTTCCACCTAGTGTTGATGATTATTTGAAAGGAAAAGAAGAAAAAAAATACATGATATGGTTTCACATTATTTGAGTGACATGCGAATAAATTAACTTTTTTTGTGTTTGATGCTGAAATGAAACGAGCTTGAATTGTGATTTATATGTATAAAATGAGAGGAAAAAACCAGGCGTTTCCATTATTTGAAATATTAATATAAATGGGGTCTTTTTACTTTCATCTGAACATTTAAATATAAGAAGAATGTGAAAAAGAAAATTGAGTATAATAATTAATTTCCCCTTTCTACAAATAACATGGTGATTGATGTCAATAGCAAATTCTAGACATGTGATTGATTGAGCGAATGAATTTGAAGTGTTTCATTTAAATAACTTTTACTTACACTCATTTCAACAGTTGGATGATCAATGAAAATCATTTCAGACTCCTCTCCATCCAATAAAATACTGACAGTCTTTTCACCAAACTCATCATCTATAATTTTTTTTTATAGCAAGTATTAAAAATAGAAAAATAAAAGCAAATAAGTATAAATGTTAGATAAAAAATCTATATAAAAAAATAAAAATAAAATCCTTAAGTACTAAAATACATTTTCAATCATTGATATTTTCAATAAAAATTACATATTATTATATATTTTTATATATATACAAAAGGTAAAAAGCAATAAATTTTGAAGAGTTTCAGATAAAACATTAAATTTCTAACTAATATATGTGACTTTTCTTTATAGCTATAAATAAATCTATAAAAAAAATATAATAACATGAAATATAATTTTGAAAAAGTAAAAATAATATGAAACTGATAAAAAAATAGTAAAGCTCATACTTGTCTTCTTTGGACGTTGAGAAGTTTCCTCTTCAAACAGCTTTTTTTTATTTAATTCATCTTCTGAATCTATATGCAACATGCGACAACATTTTATTTTTAAATGTATATTTTTTTGAAATTAATCAATCAATGTGAGTTACAACAGTCATGCAAGGTAGTTTACAGTAGTAGAACAACAATTTTTTGTGTTTGTGTGAGTGCATTCAACAGATTTTTGTTTATATGCAAAGTTTATACGGACCAACAACCAAGTTTATTATGAGTTTAAATTCATTTCATATCAAAAAAGGAAAAAAAAGAGAAAATAAATAAAGTTTACTATGAAAATTTTACTTGATGAGTTGAAATTAAAAAGTTTATTTAAAAATCATAAATTTTACTTAAATTATAAAATTCTCAGGAAGAAAAATAAAAAATTTATAAGCGTAGTACAGTAATTTACTGACTTACTCTTATACTTATCTTAAATATTAAAATATATAATTGGAAGATGGATAAAATTTACTGTAGAAAAAGAGCAACATAGAAATTCCTTAGTGCAATGATAAAGTTTTACCTTTCAATGCAATGAGATAAGAAAATTTCTTAGAAGAATGTTTTTCACCACTAAATAAAAGGTACAAAACATTTAAGTTCAAAATATCTTGGTATTTTAGTTGGTGACTTTTCAAAATCAGGAGAAAAAAAAAGAATGGAAATATTTAATTAAAGAAACTTGTTTTACGAATAATGAGGAAAATTTGGATTACGGTCTGAAATGTTTTTTACGAGCACATTTTAAACAAAAAATTCTATAAAAATGTATAAAAATTTACATTTATCACTCGCAAGTTCATTTTCTTAGAAAATCTACAGTGTCGTTATTTTAATGGAGAGAAAAAAACTATCAATAAATCCAACTCATTTAACTATCATCATATTTTCTTAAGACATCTGTTTATGTCACGTGTTAAAGACATGTCAAATCAAAACGTGATTTGAATATTATATTGACATTTCTTCTCAAATGTATCAATATTCAATTGAACGAAAACAATTAAATTATAATATTCTAAGCGTTAAACGTATTTAAATCATAGAAATAATTTTATTGACAATATATGACTTGAATTCATGATGTTGATCAGCCACTAGGATTAATCAGAGCTGAGACAAGTAAACGTCAATTTTCAACCTTTTAAACTTAGAAAAGAAATCATCCATATAAGATTTCCTTATCATCATATTTCATTGAAAACGGGACCTGATTTGTTCAAAACCAATACCTTTCACTAATTCAATTGAAATATCATTTTTAAGCTGATAATAAATTGTTTTTTCTGGAAAAAATCTCTTATTTATCATAAAAATAAACATTGATAAACTGAAATGTGACAAAATGTACTACAGTCATAAGAGAAAATAAACTTGAAAGAACTAAAAGAAAAATAAAAAAAATAACAACTCATAAAGTAAATAATGATTCTTGATGATAAAGAAAAATATAAATTTTTATTAATATTATTTGAAATATTCATTGAAGTTGAGGAGAAAGGAATAACTGTGGAGTGAGCTCTGAATTGAGAATCATCTTTATTTTAACGGTTTATAATATTTCAGGTAATTTGAATCTTTTTGGGATGAATTTATGATTTCTTTGCAATTTTATCTTCATTAAAAGTACAGGGGTTTATGAATAGCGGTTAGATTGATTCAATTTCACTTCTTTCGGTCATCTGTCAATAAGGGAAATTTTCAGTTTCCGTTCAGTGAAGATAAATTACTTTAAGAAATCTGACTATTAAAAAATCATGACGTTCAATATGGTCTCAAAAATCAAACGTTAACTTAAAATCCAATAAATATGTTCATGAAACCACTCTCAACGTCAAAGCAAATAGAATTTCATCTCAGCTATGAATTGCAAACGAACGCTTTTTGTATTATTTACTTGTTTATTTATGAATTATGGCTTCTCTTGGTCTTTATATCATCTAGTAAGATATGAAATGACTAGAAACGAGATAAATTTGATGGGTCTCAAAATAAAAAGGAAAAATAAAAAACGAAGATTATAAGTGGGATATAAATCTAATGTATGGTACCTTGCACCGTTCTTATGCAGGGATTGAAAAAACTTTAACTTTTGCTTTTTACTTTTTAACTTTTTTGACTTTTACTGCAGTAAAAGCTAAAAAAGTTAAAAAAAAAGTTAAAAAGTCAAAAGTTAATTTTTTTTTAACTTTTTGTAAATTTAGCTTCATGATCAGAAAACATCAAAAATAATCAATTGACTTATATATTGAAAATTCCCTTTGCTAATTTGGGTTTTTTCTTGATAAAATTTATATGTGTTATACAATGTATTTTTTCCTATAACTAAAGTAAAAAAAAAATAACTTTTGCTTTTGCTGCAGCAAAAGTTAAAAAAAATAAAATTTTTAACTTTGACTGCAGTAAAAGTTAAAAAAAATGAAAATTTAACTTTAACTTTTTTTCAATCCCTGTTCTTATGAATAAATAATAAAAAAATATATGTATAAAATATCACTGAATACCCTTATGAGACCATTTAGGACTTGTACAAGTTGTTGTAAATATTTTGATAAAGATAAAAAAAAAACAATTTGTGACTACTCAAGGAAATAATTTGCTCGTACTAATAAACATCTATTTAAGTGATTTAAAGGCAATTTAAGAGATCAGTATTGATATTAAAACAAAACTTTTCTTCGTTTCAGTTTACTTAGAGCTTTAAGTTTCCGAACAAATTTGATTTTGTATCGAGATTAAATATTTGCTTATGAAAAAAAATCCAATAAAGTAGCATTAGCTTCAACAAAAAAATATTTAAAATTATTCAACTATACATTTAATACACCGTATTGTTATAATATAAAAGGAAAAGTAAAAAAAAAAGTTTTCCAATATCAAAATACCGTACCAAAATAAGCCTATTTTGCTATATATAAACGAGAACCCTCAAACCATAATCCGTTTGTAAGCTATATCACCTATTTTTTGTACTAAGAATACTAAAAGCGTTAATAAATATAGGTTTCAGGCAAGAAACAGACAGTTTTGATCCTTATCATGAAACGCAAACCAATCCAATTTCTTTCTTTGTATTTAAGACAACAAGGAATGGGAATCTTGTTGTTTAAATTTATGATTTGAACAGAATAAGTTGCAATTAATATTTCCATGAATGATATGAAAAATTTGCTTTATTTTCAAGCAGGGACGGATTTAAAATTACTAACGGCCCTGTATGATTTTCTTCAAAATTTACGCTAAGCTCAACTTTTACAAGACGATCGCTGTGGCCTTTTTGGCATTTGTCAGGTTGCTCGTATGTCCAATCAGTTTTCAAGTAATTTTTATTTTATTTTAGTGTTGAACTTTACAGTGAAAGAAAAAATCATGCTACGAACGTATATCATTGTGTTTGTCTGTTTAATTTTCCCTCGTTCAAATTTCTTTTTTCGTTTTCATGTTCATTAATATTTTAGGTAAACTACATAATCGCACAAAAAACCGTGACTTAATTAAAAGATATTTTATAACAACAATAATAATATGGAATGAAAATAAAAAAAAATAGCAAACAAAGTTATTTATGGGTTTGATTTAATAAAAGTCACGTAAAATTGTGTGATGATGTGGCTCGTTTTATTTTTGATGGAAAAAAACATCCATTTTTAAAGTAAAAATTTACTATTGTGTGGGCAAAATTTTAATTATATTTGGATTTTTTTCGTTTCAGGTTTTAATGAAGTTACTTTTTAATGATTTGACAATGATCGATGCTAGAAATAAACCTGAAAAATTCCAACACAAGGAACCGTTGACTGTTCTATGAATTTAGACGCTCGATTGTTAAATTGAAATTCGGATCATAGTTGACCTTTGCTAATCTGACTTCTAATTCTAGGATCCTAAGTAAAATGTTTGTAAAATTTTCTAATGAAAACTTCAAACTATGAAATGAGACAATTTTATTAAAATTCTATAGCAGAACAAAAACTCAAATGAAAGGTAAACTATAAATAGCAATTTTTCCGTTTAACAGGATTTTTCCTCAAAATAATGAATATAATACGAAATAATATGGTTTTAAAAATAAACCTGTTCCTGAGATCACATTAAAAAGAAAAAAAAATTAAAACTTCAAATCCGAATAATGTGCTAAAATTCATAATCGTTTAGAGAAAATCAAAAATCAAAGTTCTATAATGTAAGTGCAGAACATTCCATTGATTCAAATAAATTTTAAATTAAAATTGAATAAACTTACCTAAGCTGGCGTCATATGTATGCATATATTCAGATGTCATAAATTGTGATACAAGTGCAGTTTTTCCACAGCCTGAATCGCCAAGCATCACAACACGATATCTAATGAAACAGGTTAAAAAACAAGGAAATTTTACATCTCACTTTTATTATTAATTTTAATTACATGTCAATCAAATGAAAACAAGATAAAAAAAACTAGATTAAAGGTACTCTAATGGAAAAGTATTATTATTATTATTTGTTTTTTGCTTCAAACCAATTTATCAATTGAGCGTGTCTGTATGTCAATGAAGCTATAATATGGATATGGCCGTTGTCAGATGGTGTTAAATGATACATTTTAGCAAAACAATGTCCAGAAAATGTTTAATCAATTGGAAATGTGTAATCCTAAATCAAATTAATGGATAAAACGTATTACTCGTATGTTGATTGAACCTGACCGATTATGTATTTGCAATGTAAGTGTATATTGATTCAAATTCAATGAGGATCTAATTTAGTGAAATAATTAGATTAACACATATCATGTGAAATGAATGAATTATATTTTGTTTGAGGTTAAATTCGTGTTAAAATTGCAATTATATAACTTACCTTGGTGGTGGTGGTGGATCACTGTCTGTCGGGGAATTTGGCATACTATCGACTGTTGCATATCCACCTCCGCAACATGACCCTTCAAAGGGTGATCGTTCACTAGCACTGTAAGTAAAATATGGTTTCTTATTAAAACACCTTTATATCAGATCAGTAGAATAAACAAAGAATTACATAAATTCAATATAAAGACAAATCCCATTAGAATATTAACATGTTAGGTTTCAACTTTTGATATTAAAAACATTGTTTACATTCCTGAGCCCACACACACACAGTCATTTTTCATGAGAAATCGTTCAATTGAATGACATTTTCCTTGAGAAAAGATTTATCAATACACAAAAGAAGGAATCTGTCTCACAGCAACAAACAAAAGATATTGAAGATCTTTTTACTGCCTTTTACTCATGAAAATACAAACAAATACACACATGCGTACACACACAAAACTAAATAAGTCATTTTAATGTCTATATACTGTCATGTTTCGAACACACATTCGTTAATCTTATGAGAATATCCAAAGTTATGTGTTTTATTCGTAGCAAAATTTTATAAATCTAACAGAATGTTTTTCAGCATCAATAATAAAATTCACAGAATGAGATATTTAATGAATTTATGCAAACTATTCCCTATTGAGATGTAAATATTTTGAATAAAACGTGTTTATTCTGATATATCCCTCATAAAATATTGACTTACAAGATGTACAAGAATGTGGTTCGAATTTTTTTTTTGGCTTTTGACAGGAAACGTGAAATTTGGACTTAAGTGCATTTTGATGCGAATTTTCAAGGCAAGTTACCCTTTGCATGCAAGTTTTTATTTCCATTGAACTGGATGTTTCATACTTTTGATATCTTTGCTAGAGTTAGGCTATAGTAGGGAGTCATGATTCAGCTTTTATCAATCAAAAAGAGCCGTTTTTGCTCCTAACTACTACTTCATGCATGGTATAATTCCTTATAATTTACGTACAGAGCGTGTAATACATCGACAAACATTCAGTCAAATATTCCTTAATTTTCCTATGAAACATTTTGTAATGAAAATTTTCATTTTAATTTAATTAAAAATTGTAAATTCCTTTCAAAATAAAATTAATGTGTAGATCAATCTAAACGTTGTGTTTTTGAAAATTAATAAAATTTTGTGTTACCTTTTCTGAATAAAACATTTCCTTTTAATAGGGAAATTGTGTTCTTGAATCAAACTACCTTTTAATTTCCTGTTATTTTGAATAAATATTTTGATCTTTTGATTAAAAATTGAAAAACATGGCAAAAGTGATGCATTTTTTATGCATATTTTTTTGCAAGGAAACCACTTTCTTTGTGATTAAAATATTGCATCTTAGTCTTCATTAAAATTTTACTTTAAGAGTTAACAACAACAAAGAAACAAAAATTTGTAATTCTTTCTCTAGCATTCTTGTAATAAATTTCATAAGAATTGAAAAAATATTAAAAGGATTGCATTAAATTCCAATGAATATTTAATTCAATTTTTTCTTGTATCCTTTCAATGCATTCACAACTCAATTCCATTGAATAAATGTTGTCTTTTGTATTCATACAATGTAAAAGTTAAATTCAGACTTTTACCATTTGAAAAATATTATAAAATTAACAACGGCACGTTCGGTTCAATACACCGGAGAATTTTCTCCATTGAATATGGTGAAAAGGTGAAACCACTATTGAATATGAAAAACCTTTTAATCAACTTCAAATAAAGCTACATAATAAAGTTTGCATGGTATTTTTTTTTGCTCTTTGTGCTACAAACTTTGATGCTTTAAATTTGTTTTATATGGAAAATGTAGCTTAATATCATGATACTGTGATTGAATAATGTTTTTGTATAAAATTACCATATGCTTTTAGGTATTCAATGTTTGTCTGCTAAGCCACACAGAAAAATAAAACACATTTTATCCAGATTGCAGTTTGAAAAACTGTATTCATTTAAATTTATTCTAAATATTTCAAATGTGAAGTTTTAATAACACGTTTAAGGAATCGTTTGATGAATAAGTGAAAAGGGGTCAGGAATCGTATTTTATTCAACTTAATTGAAAGAAAACATTTCTTGACACTCATCGTCCTAAGAAACTATTTTCAACAATCAAACTATCGTTTTAAAGTTTTGCTGAAATTTGAGTTGAAAAAGCTTCAATGGTGAGCACTACATTAATGAAATATGACGATTACGTATGACATTCTTGATTTTTTCGATGCAAAATTTACTATTAAATAGTAAAGCTTTTTAGTGTTAATAATGTACGATTCCAGTTTATAACAAATATTATGAACATAATTTATTACGGTTCAAATATTAAATGGAGAACCGCATGGATATATTTTCAAAAAGGTATGTTTTTAATGAAGAAGCATTTAATATTATTAAAAATTTTAAATAAAATAGTTTACATTATTGGTTCTATTCCATATACTTTACTAGATTAATTTTGTTTTGTTACATTATTAATCCAATATTTGTAGGCAAATACTTTAAAATATGGTCTTATTAACACTCACATGGACGGTGACAAACTATTCAAACTTGATGGCCATTAAAAAAATAATAAAAAATTGTTAAAACTGAATGAGGAGTCAAAAAATTGTCTCTTAAAAACAGTTTTGTAATGGTTTTTTGTATAAGTCCCTAGTATTTTAGGCTTTCGAAAACATTCGATGAATTTTCGTAAAGTTTTGCATATTTTCGAATAAGTTTGTAAACTTTGGATAAAGTTTTACAGCTTTGGATAAGGTTTTATAACTTTGGAGAAATTTTTTGAAAACTTTAGTTAAGGTTTCTCAGCTTTTGCATATTTTCGTAAAAGTTTGTAAACTTTAGATAAGGTTTTAGAACTTTGGAGAAGTTTTTTGAAAACTTTAGTTAAGCTTTCTCAGCTTTTCAAAAAGGTTGTCTAGATTTTGTTGATTTAAAAAAAAAATTTGTATAGTTTTAGTTTAAGTTTACGAGCCAATATTTAGACAGACTACAAAAATGGCCACATGACATGCACTTTTTTCAAATCAATGAAAAACGCTTTGGAAAAGCAACAACATGAAACTGTGAACTTCCATTAGATAGCTCGGGTATTAAAATAGAGATAAATTAATATTGGTTTACCAATTAACCACTTTTTTCTCCATTTCAACTAAATAAATGAGAGTATTTAATGTTATGTAAAAAAAAGAAACATATAAAAAGTTTATCTTCATTTAATTTTTAAATAAAAACGAAAAAAAAATTTAACTTCGTATTTATTTAATAGTAGTCATTAATAAAATGAAACCCTATTTTAAAAAAGAAAAAACTTTTTAAATTAATTTTAAAATTTATTTCAAAGCAAACCTTATGCTCAACCATGCTGTTTTTAGGCGGTTTTTGAACGATCATGACTTTTATAGCCTCGCTTAAAAAAATTTCAAAAAACCTCAAATTTGACAAAAGCAAGGAAAATATTTAAACCCACATTACAAACAGTCCAAGGAAACAGTAAAATCAGGAATTCAAGTTTGATCAAATAAATAAGTTAATGCACTAAAATTTTTCAATACGTCATTTAATATGTAAAATAATCTTTATTTTAATTTCGTTATAAATACATTACAAACAGATTCATAATAACAATTTGAGAATAAAATTAATTTAAACTTCATTCATTCATTCAAAATCTTATACTCAGATTTAAAGCCCACACACACACACAACAAGAAAAGTTTTCATAATAAAATGATTTTCGTATCTCCAACCTGTTGAATTTCTTGGTTTCTTTGTATGCTCAAAATTGATAAATAGAATTTTGAGTATCTAATCAAGAGGAAAGAAAGCAAAATTTTTAACAACCATTTATTTTAATGAAAATTTCTTTTCACTTCTTTTGTGTTTCTTTGTATGTGTGTGTTTTATTCATTCAAAATTTTAATAGGTTTCCTCAATTTGAAATTAGATACGTATGAAATTTTCATGCTATAATTATTATCATTTTAATATTCATAAGCATACACATGAATCAAAAGAAATGTCAAAAGTAATTTTAAATCGTATAACATGAAATTGATGGTTTAAAACTTTTGATAAAAAAAAAAAGCTGTAAAAGCATGGATTCATACCATTCATACCCCAAAAAGAACAAGAAATTTAATGAGACATAAGGGAGTAATTTCCTAAAGAGGATGATATTTTAACGAAATTATTATGATGATAAAGCACCTGTTGCTCTTTTTTTTTGGTTATCTACACTGAAACGAAAATTTTACGTTGTAATAATTTGTAATTATATTAATATTTATTTTAAATATTTGGCTCAAGGGGATTTGAGTAGTTATGAGTTTAAAAAAAAAACAATATTAAGTTGTATGTTCGATAAAATTTTTGAAATGAAATCATCTTGATACTAAAATTTCTTCTTTAACTATTGCTTCATCATGTTTTATCATCGTTTTCCTCTCTCTCTTTTATGAAATATTAATTTTCTTACCATTCAAAAATGTACAAAAACTCATCCTTATAAAAATAGAATTATTATTAGGAAAATGATAGGATGAGAAAAGGTATATTTCATGGTATAAATATTATACGTCATGAATATTGAATTACGAGAATTAACTTTGTAACCATGAAATAATATTTTATGTATGATCAAAGGAGATGGTTTTGGTGAGAAGGATATGGCATAAAATTATTTATTTTCTCTTAATATATTGACTTCAAAGGTGGACTGCTCAGAGCTTTTATCTTCTCTGAACCTGTTTTGTCCAGTTGTAACCACAAGACATCCCCGCTTGTTTGAAGTCAAAGCTAGCAGGAAAAATTACACCTTCTACCAACCCATGAGTAGAGTGATGAGGGAATTAAATTCAGCCTGTGATAAATTTGATTTTAGTATTAGTAGATTAGAATTTAAGAATAGAATTAAGTAGTAAATGTTAAATCTCTGTAGCCTAGGGCTTTGCCTGTTGTTGCCAAATAAATGAAATGAAAATGAAATGAGAAATGGCATAATTTTGTTATTAAATAGATGAATTAGAAGAAAAGAAGATTTAAATGATGGATTTTTAATGAGAATGAATTGATATCAAATTATGAAAGTTTACTTTTATTTTGACAAAAAAAAATCGCTTAAAGTTTTCTCACATTTATTTTATTTTATTTGCCAAACAGCTTTCATTCATCATTCAAAACGTACAAAATATAATATGAATAAATAAACATCATTTTGGAATACATTAAAGCAGGTAAATATTGACACATCATTTCATTTATGAAATCGATTTTCATGTGGAAAAATAGTGAAAAGAAAGAAGAGACAGGTAATATGAATAATAAAATGAAAGAAATTGATGTGGTTAAGAAGGGTACAAAATTGTCACCTTTAAATATGTTTTTTTTTTCATCATCATGTTCCAAGATTTATTAGATATTAGAATTTTGGGAGTTGATTGATGAGACAGGAAATAAATTTTTTATTTCTTGCAATTTTCACCTTGCAAAGGAAATTAAAGCTATTTCATATTTAATTGAATCACTTCTTCTAGATTTAGCTGAATTTAATGAAATTTTGGGAAAATTTTCAGATATTATGACAAAACTTCAATAAAAATCGATTAAATTTCATCTTAGCAAAGACAACGCCATTGGATACAGTTATAAAGGTAACTATGAAACAAACAGAACACAAAAATATACCAAATTCAGACAGAATTTTATGCACGAGAGATTTGAATAATAGAAAATATCATAGCAACAATTTTGTTATCACAATGAAATAATGTTGCTCGACCAAATTTTTCTGATTGGACATTAAAATAATGGAATTCGTTATTGTACAGTCATCATATGTGACATAATTAGATTTTAAACATTGTTTTTGAAGAGAATTAAATTAAGACTCTGCATGATGCATAGTAAAAATTGAGTGTCTTCAGTTTTTTTTTCTTTAACATCATGCTTCGATGTCTAGACAAACAGAAATCGTGCGAAATAAGATAATTATGATACAGATGGAAATTAAGATTTTTATTTTAGAAATTTTTGAGTCGAAAATGAAGGACTTGCAATAATAAAGTAGTTTGAAAACATCAGACAATGCTTTTTAATTTTTTTTTTATTTAATGAATGAATTTAATGAAAGTGAGATCCCAAATGGGCTCAAATTAAGATAAATGGCAGCCAATTTTAATCACTCAAACAAAACCATCAAAAAAAATCATATTTTGACATTTTTTTTGATTAGGATCGACAGATTGAGACTTCAGAATTAAAATAACACTTTTCATATTTTATAAAATCTGACCTATGTCAAGAGTGTAAATGTCGGTTTAAGTAAAGGAAAGCCCAATTCATAAATAATTAAAATTTTTACTAATAACATCTTTCAGCTTTAAATTTTTGACAGACATTTCAACAACATTTCATATTTCGATATATTTTTGGGGTATCATTTCAAAATTCATTCATTTTTTTATTTACATCAAATAAAATTTATTTCAAAATTGATCAAAGTAAAAACAAATCTCATCAAAGACATACCAAAGTTTATAATACTAAATAAATATTGCAAAAAAAAAAGTTTTCCCCTTGCATTGAAACCAGCTCGTATTGGTACTAAGACAAGGTAAAAAAAAATGAGATAAAAGTATGAAAATGGAGACACAAAAAAATAATAATAAAAACCTAATCTAAAAATTTGTAGCGCAATTTATTTTCTTTGTCATCTCTATCATTCGCTTTTCTTCTTCTAGATCAGATAAGAACGTAATACATGATGCTAGGAGATGTCTTCCTCAATTTTTCTAATATTATTGGTAATTCTACGTAAAAAAAGTCAAAAAAAAAAATACTGATACAGGTAAAAATGTTCATATAAACAAATGAATTTCGATAAGAAAACATACACTTTTATTACTTCATGTGGGACCAAAGTATTAGTTAACTGACATAGGTTACTTTTTTTTTAACATTTCAATCCAATTTCAATCTTATCATGATCAGGTTGAATATAAGAAAAAAACTGATAACGCATTTAAGGGATATTTACAATCAAAACTTACAAAATAAGGGTTTGACTTCAATTTGGGGTAGGTTTTTTGTATTATTGAATTGTAATCCCCTTAAATCATCATGTTGTTAATAAAATTTCATCTAATCTTTTATATTATTTTTTTATTTAAGTGGAGACGGCTGGTTTTTTATTTTACTATTATTTGTTTAAATTGATTCTGGATGATTTATGTTATTGTTTACAAAATTTAAGGGTAATATTTATTCAATGACTGTTTGTTTTTTTTTTATTATTATATTTTCCTATGATAAAGAAAACATTTATTTAGTTTTTTATATCATTTTACAAGGAAAAAAGACTTGAATTTCAACATAAATTTCGAAAACATCAAAAACGAATTCTCTGAAAATGGGATTGTACAAATAAATTCCTTTTCGCATTATATTTTACACACTTAATAATTATAATCCTCTTCAAAATCCTTGTATTTTTTTCATTCATGATTACACACACACACACACACCGATACATGCACAGAAAAATCCTTGAACAAGGAATTTCGTCTAATACTCATAAAATCCATTAATGAAAAAGATATTTTTTTTTTACAAGTAGCATTTTTTTTTTTGCCTAAATTGTTGTTGGTATGATATCTTCACATTTTACCTTTTTTTATCATAATACGCATTATTTATGAATAAAAAATATGGATAAAAACTTAATCATATACTCCAGGCGGTCTTCAACCAAATATAAATTGGTTGTTAGCATTACAGACTGACATTGAACGCATGGATTATTGAAATTTATTCAAAAATATGTCACTTGACACTCTCAAAACTAATGTCATGTCAATTTAAAGGCAACAAAATATCAAAATAAATTTAGTTATTAAAGGAAATTTTTCTTAAACTCCAAAAAAATGAAATAAAATAATATTATATTTAATATAAAATAAACGAGTATTGAAATATCTTTGGATAAGCTTTATTTTATTTTGAGCTAAATCCATTCAAGAAAATAAAATGATAAACTTTTGTCATTACACAACCAAGTAACAGTCTGGATATGAACAGGTAGTTTTATTTTATTTTATCATTTTATGGCTCTAAGCTGCTTGGTTTTCATGTACTTCAAATATGTATTCAATGATCAAAAATGTATTTGGGGGAGTGAAGTTTTATTTTATGGTAAAAGAAGCTTAAAATGAAAATTAGTTTTTATTTTATTTTATTTCAATTTCATAAACAAAATTACAAATAAATCGTTTTATATTACTTTTTAAGTGGTTTACTTTAAGAAAAAACTAAATTAAGTATTAAATTTAAATTTTTATGCATTTGCTCTTATTGTAATTTTATTATGAAAGAACCGAAAACGAGTTTTCATGAAAAATTCGAATGAAAACTGAATCAAAATACTTAATTTTTTTTTTCATTAAAATGAAATAATTTGAATTTAAAATTTTCACTCACTTAAATTTACAATAACATTGCTAAAAGTTTTAATTTAATTTTCAACAGCAAATTAAAATCACTGTACCAAAAAATAGTTTTATTTAAATCCCACAAATATTTGGCATTAAAATAAAAAATTTAAATATAAATTTACAATTTTACACTTCAATTTTACGTCCACTCAATGCATTTTAATTATAAAAATAAAATAAAATGAAATAACTGTTCTTACAATAATTTTTAGAGAACGAATTGAAATTGCACGGGAACGAATGCAATTTAATTGAATAATTAAAGCCATTGTTACTTGTTAATTATTTGAATTTATTTTTGTGTTTGCTCTGAATTTAATTTGATATTAAAATGAAATGAAATTCAATGAAATTATCCCTAAAAAGAAACACCCTCATATATTTTTTTTTTGTGGTAACCTAAATTTTAATTTCCAAGGTTTAACTTACACAAAGTAATTTTCAATGATAAAATCAAAGTTATTTAAAACTTTCTGTTGTTTTTTTTTTGAATTTACTGTAAAATGAAGAAAAAAAATTAATTATCCACTCATTAAAAGTTATATTAAATATCCTTTGTCGAACTCGTTCTTACACTGTTTTTTTTTTACATACAAAACAGATGCTTATAAGGCTTATAAGGGTAACTCGTAGAAGTAAAGTAAAGAACTTGTAAAAAAAAATATCAACTTGAAATAGATGATCACAAGCAACTTTTTAAAATGATAAGTTTTTTATCAAGTTTTCATTTTAACTTGTCTTTGCGCGGTATGATAAAGAGCAATAAGGATGCTTTACGTTTTTTTTCTCTTAATTGCTGAGCTTTTTATTTCATTTTCGTACTTTACCCATAACGATATAACACTCTATTTGTGTGTTTGATAAATGAAGGATAAGTACTGAACGAAAGATACGCGAACAAAATTGGAAAGAAAAAGTGTTTGAGCGAGACAAAAAAAAAATGGGAAAAATAAATCGCTTAATTTAAAGTTTCCCTTTCTGTCTTTACTTAACTGTCTTTACCGCTCTTAAACTTTTTACATATTTTATATTTGGATATTTTTTTTTCTTCTAATGTAATGTATCTTGTTAAGTGTTCCATGGATAATTTAAATAACTTGACAGGAAAAGTTGGTAAATGTGTTTCATCGTCACCGAGTATGAAAAAATAATTGATGATGGGAGAGATTTAACGTTTTTTATGATTAAATTTCCTTTTTTTTTTACCTTTTTTTAATGTAGAATGATATAAAAATAATCCATAACGCATACCTCAAATCCTTTGTGTGTCATTTTTATGTATCTACTTTAAAAATTAAGTAAGATAATTTTCGTGCAAATATAAAGAAGGATTAGCATTATCGTATTTTCATTAATATAGATCTGTTTTTATACAGCAAAAGAGTGGAAGACAAAAGAAATTGACGACAAAGCTGGATATGATATGGATTAACTAATTAAAATTAAAGGTATTTATTAACTTTCTTCACAAAGACGGGTTTTGAAACGAGACGAATAGCGTTCATCTCTAATATTTACAATAAACTTGTCTTTTTCAATGAATATTCTCGTTCCTGGCTCAATATCTGTCAAAAAGGACTTTGGGTTTTACTTTGAGCTTCAAATGAGGCCACTTTGTCTTGATTTTGACTTGCCTTAGAAAAAAGCGTACTTCAAAAAATAACGAAATGTTTGTTATTTATAATAAAAGCAAAATTTCGACGAGAAAGCCTCAGATCGATCTAAATTTCATCTGTATAAATTAACAAGTTACATAATTTTTTTTTTATTCTCACATTTCAACGTCCTACAGACTGTCAAATTTCGTTTTTAATTATAAAAATAGCATTACATTCACTAGATTTAATGAGAGAAAAATGTATAAAATGCCAATGAAATTGTTAATCAATTTCTTGTTTATTTCTGTAATGAAAATAAAAACAGTATTGTTATGTTTTTATTTTCATTTATTTTATCAAAATAACTTTGTTTTAACACTCGAGATGTTTTGTAGGCGTCTGTTACAATTTTAGTTAAATACAAAAAAAAAATGAAAACAAATTATTTTTGTAATTTACAACTTTGACTTTAACAAACCTCGTTGTAAATAAATGAATAAAATTTTATGTATTCTTTTTTTGCAGACAAATTTCAAGGAAAATGTGTACTGACATTTAATTTCATCTGAAAGCTATGAATTTCATATCATGAAGTGAGTGATACACCAGAATGTTATTGAAAATGGTCTTGATTAATGTAAGTGAAGACCGGAAGGAATAAACTTAGACATGCAATACATAAAAAAAGTGAATTATATGGGTTTTTTGAACGGTTTTAACAAGGATGCATATCACATGATATTTTTCTACTTTATATGTCAGTTTATTACTGTTTTGTGGTAGTTTGTGGTGAAGCTGAGTTCTATTTTATTTTATTTACAATGTGAATTTGATATTTTTTTATTGATTTTAATAGAAGAGGAAGTAAGGAGATTTTTATGAGAGTCATACTTTATTTTTTTTTTTAATGTAGAACATTTTCATGGTCATCTGAGTCATATAATTTGAAATAGTCTTTTCAAGGTCATTCATGAAATTGATTAAATTAAAGACATCGCAAATCGTCCCCAGACAAACAAATTGCTTTCCACTCAAATTTAGATCATTTTCCAAATCTCATCTCAAATCAATCAACAAAATTTACAATGAATATCCATGTTAATCCCAGTCTAAGCTGAAACAGTTTAAAAACAGATTATCTACACATCAGTTTCAAAGTAATACAATCAATCACTTTAAAATGTGTGTCTGCGTTTTCCAGATTGAAACCACTGAAAATGTTTAACTACCAATAAAACGGATTATCTCTCGGATTACAGTGGGATTAAAGTTTCACATAAATTGACTAACTTTTACATATAAATTGGAACGCTATACTCGATTTTTTATCGCATATCACCATAATTGACTCATCAAAGTAATTTCAAAATCATTCATTTCGATTCAAATTACATCAATTAAAAACTTACCGACTTGTAGTTGAATTCATACTCGTATTACTTCTTGATCGTCGAGAAATAATTGAATCACCACAATTAACTACCGTTCCTTTGCTAATTGAAAATGTCCTTAGTCTGTACAAATCATCACTTTGTCGTGGGTTGTATGGCCGTTCAGGCAAGGAGCAAACTCGTGGACGAGCATGATCAGGAACTGAAATGAAAAATTAATTGAAGATTATTATAGTGATAAATTTTTATCATAATCTTAAATGTATAAATGTAAAATAAACAAGATAATCAAATTCATGGATGCTCTTATTGAGTTGAAATGTTTTCATAAATAATAAACGCTCTTGACAGTTAGACATAAAATAAATGTATGGATATAATTTTTTGTTTTGTTTTAATATAAATTGAATCACCAAACATTTATATATATTAAAATCGTATAATCCATCAGATTATAGTAATAATGATACAAAAAAAATATAAAATAGACCCTAAATCTACAAATACGACCGAAAAAAATGGAAAATTTACATTTGTTTTATAAAATGATGATGATAATGGTGATGACGGCCATTAAATTTAATAGAAAAACGGTAAAATTAATATGTATTTTATCATTACCAAGATTATGTTTAAATCAATATCAATATATTTATTTTTTATATGGAGTGATATCAGAAGTGTTCCCTGCTGTTGTGTATTTAAGTGACAAAACAAAACAAAAAATTAATTTAGATAAAAAAAATAACATGAATTGGAAGTGTCAATTAATTTTCTACAATCATCATTGAAGTGAAGTCTGAAATGCGATCGATATTTTATTATTTGTGTTCGATGTTTATGTTAAAATGTTTTTTCAAGGGACTGATAGTGATAGGGCATTGACGTGAATAAATTAAGGGAAATTTGTCTTTAATCAAATGAAATAGACTTAATTTAATTGGCTGGGTCTTTGCTGAACCCAACATTATCAGCATTGTACAAACAAGCTAGCTGTCATGGGCAGATCATCTGGCCCAAATGACAAACACAAGACCACCAAGGATATAATTTCGTTTCTCTCCTGAAGCACGGTTAGGAGTGGGCCGTCCTAAAATTCGATGGATTGATGGGATTGAACAAAATCTGAGTGAGAAATTGGTGGAATGTTGCACAGGATAGATAAGCGCGGGACCTCATCCGTCAACAGGCTATATGCAATCATTGAATTTGACGCCAGTAATGTAAAATAAGCATCATGGTCTCCCAAAATTTTCCAGCTCTGTGCTTCAATTTGAATTTCTCGAATCAAAACACGCTCGATTACGTTTCAGTGAAAAAAATGTAATAAATTTTTCCCCATAATTATATCAAAGTTCATGAACAGAAGTTCAAAACTCGCGTTATCCAATTAATTAATAAATACAATAGATACAAGATAACAATAAAGCATGAAATTGCCAAGTGTCTCTTTAATAACAATTAAAATTATTATTACTGTTCATAGTAAAATCATTCTTCTGTGTAACTATTTCATTATTATTATTATTATTTCATAGTACTAGAAAGATTTTAATTAGTTTTCTTTCAGAGTTGTGAACATTTATAATGATCCTATGATGCAATTAATTAAAGCTCTCAAGTTTTGTTTAAATGTGTTACTTGGGTGAAATAAAACGAATTAAAGTTCATCCAGTTGAAAATTATGTTTTAAGTTCAAAAATTTTCCACAATTCTTTGCAATGAATGTCAATGAGTGACATCCTAAGCAAATATTACTTTAACATCAATTTCATATCAATATTTTATAATTTCTCTCAATGAAATTAACACTTCACAGTTACCTAAATCCACTACTCATCATTAAATCAATATTTAGTTACGACACCTGAGGAATCAAACAATTTAATTTTAACCACACAATCATTCAACCATATCAAATAACGAGAAATTACAAATATACATGCAATACATCATCATTTTCATGTCTAATATTTACCCCTAACATACTTCATTTAATTGCTCAACTGAACAAATGAGACCATGTGTGTATTTTGTTTGAATTTATATGGTATTTGAAGTAACATAATATTGGCAGAATCTTATTTTGTTCTAAATTTTACACACACAACAATGAAATGTAACAAGTATTGGGGTTTTCTTTTGCACAGAGAGAGAGAATGCAGTTAAGCCGATTATTTATGACTATTAAAATTATATTGTTATGTATTGTGAATTGTTTGGTCGGTTTCAATTTTCTCATTTCATTTTAAATGTTTTTGCATGTCATGATTTAACATGAAAATCATGTATTATTTCAAATTCATGTCGTGATTCAAATTCAAAGTGTGTTTATGGAGACGTCTGGTAAATTTATTTTAAGTGTCATTAAATATATGAGACAGGATATCTTTTAACAATTGAGTTTTGTATTGAAACAGATGTTACAGGCATGACTATTTTAAGTGTGATCCTTTTTAAATGTAAAATGCACTTCAAATTACTTTTAAATTAGTTTGGTTGCGTTTTATGGGTTTTTAAAGCGCTGTACGTGACCATGAAGAATTTCAAGGAGTGAATATGTAAAAATCGAATTCATTTTTGAAATTTTATATCAGTTTTAATGTAATAATTCATTTTCATTAGGTTATTCCATACAAACGGTAAATCAAAATGCAAAATAGAGGATTGGCGTGCAATTTCATTCGTATTTTGTTCAAATTCAAAGGACTTCATTGAAAACTCACCAAAATATCATTAAAAAGCAAAATAAAATTCATTCTAATACGAATTTGGTAAAAGAAATTTGAAACCATTTGAATTCTTACTCATTTAAAAGTTGAAACTTAACTTAAAGTGACTTTTTTGAATGGATTGTCATATAATTCTCTCTTTTTTATGAAATGATGAGATGTTAAGCAACAAAGAGGTTAAAAGCTACCCTAAAGCCAAAACATTAAGTATAACATGAATTAAGTACTTTACTTGATAATATGACATGACATTCTAACAGGTACTTTGCCGTTAGCTGAACAATAACATCATTATGTATATTTTTTTTCATATTATTGTCTTAGCAATAATTGTAGTTGCATGCTTTTTTGCAATGAAATAAAGAAGAGGATGACATAAAATTTAAAGGATTTAGTGAAAAAATGAGTGGTACTTGAAAAAATACACATTGAAAAGAGAAAAAAAAAATTGGAATGTACTCATAAACGATGTAAGCGAGCGGATTTACGAAATTCGGGCTATATAGCTCTTTTAAATTTTTTTTAATGCATCGGGTAACCTTTTCTCAAAATATTTTTATGCAACAGGGAAACGTGAAATTCATTGAAGTCCTTCTGGTTGCCACTTGCAAATAAGAATCATCACAAATCGATCCTAAAAGGGCATATTTTTTTGAAATTTAACAAGAGAAAAAAAAATTAAATAATAATGTGATTGGTTTCCAAGTAATAGTCTTCACTTTTAAAGATCTATATAATTTTCTTTGAATTTCTAAACAATAAAATAATGATTATAATCAAGAGAATCCTTTCATAATATTATGGAATTATATGAACGCTTATTATTTTGGTTGCTACGGTTTCTTTATTCAAACTTGAGTAAAATCATTTCATCTCCTAATATAAAAATATTATTCAAATGGATTCTTTTTATCATATTTTATGTGATGATGATGATACCTTAGAGCTTATTTTTTTTTATATATTATTTATCATTTTTCTTGATTGAATATATTTGCTAGATACTTTCTATTTGAAAAGAAATATCCAACCGTGATCTCGTACATAGTTTTGAAATCTGATACAAGAAAATAGGAAAATATAAGAATATCATTAAATGAAAATGGAGATAAAAATGGTTGCTACACTCAAGTATTTTTCTTCTATGCATAAATTGAACGTAAATTGGTCATTTAATCGTCTTAGCAAGTTCATTTTGGTTACAATCCCTATTTTACATCACTGTAACAAAGCCAGACAGACAATGTGGTATCAAAAGTGCATTTTTTCGATATTCATTGACATTTTCATTGAAAGGATGAAAAGTATTAAAAAATTGTATCATGATTACAATAAATTGCAGTTTTATCATTAAATTTCACGATGGTTTCATTTTAGATGGTTTCAGCGTGGAAATGACAGCTTAAGGTTAAACCATAACTGAGTCCAAAGTGATCAGCATACGAGAAATATGGTTAATTTTTTAACAGACGTCATACAATTCAAAAAATAAAAATAAATTAATATGTGAAATTTTTTTTTGTTACATCACAAAGCCACGTCGAAAATCCAAACGTAAATAACTTGAGGTATTTTCATGTTATATTAATAATATTTACTTTCATAATCGAAATTGGGTTTAAAATCAAAATACCTGTTACAATACTTGATACATTGAAATCCAAAAATATCCTTTGTGGTCATGACAAGCACGTTTGCAATTTTATTTTACATGTTCCGATATAAAATCCAATTATATTATCTGACAAGTATTGATCACATCACATTTGATTGAATTTTATTCATTCTTAACCTAGATATTTTTGCGTTTCTCTCAATGAAATACAAAATCCATTCAATTAAGATAATAGGTCTTTGATTATCAAGATTATCACTTTATTAATAGTGAACAAGTCTTAGATTTTTATCTTTAATATATAATATTACAACTACAGCTGAAAACCAATTATTATATTTTATATATTTTTTTTCTTCTCCTACTCGTGCTTCCTTCATTTATTTTAATGTTCTTTGCATTATTGGATTGAAACGACTCGATAAACGCATTTTCAATGTTAAATCTTTCTTTTAATGGAATGGTTTTTGATCTAAATGGATTATTATTATGTGAATAAAGAGAGAGGAAACAAAAATAAACATCAGCATAAACAATATTATTAACGGTAAAAATGAACGAGAAAAAATAGACCGGAACTGTCCAGAAGGCATTCGATATCAATATTATTATCGAACTTTTTTTTTGTTGTAAATCGATTTTTCTTTTCATGATGTCTATTGTCCACTTTTTTTTAAACATATTTATAAAAGACCTTTTTTGAGTGAAAAAATATACACATTTGACCCAATAACCATTAAATATTTCTTGTTTTTTTTTAAGAGCTTTCAATAACATTAAATATGTGACGTTTTTTTCTCATTTCTTATAAAAAACAAATAATCTCATACTTACTCGGTAATTCTAGGAAATTAGATGTGCGCCTTTGTTGTCCACGAGCTGATGCTTGGAACGCCAATGGCCCAATATCATCATTTGAAAAAATTGAAGCATTTGAGGCAGCACTTTTGATTGATTCTCGTGAACCCCTACGACTAGCTAGATATGCAAGGCCGCCCTTATTGAAAAAAAAAAATCAAAATTTATGTATTTTAATTGAATTTTAATGTCAAAATTACTTTGGAACTTCCTCGTCGCCGATGCGGTTGTTGTACTGGTGATTGTACCTCAGACGCTTGAGTTAAGTCACTTGTTGATTTCCGAATCCGTGATGACACGACACTATCCGAGCACGTTCTGTCAAGGGTTGAGTGTGAATTGTGAATTGCCTTTAAAATGAAATTTCAAATTTAATTCAATTGAAGTTTAAATTAAAATAATTTCATTTCACACCTGATATCCTGGATTTGTTGTTATATTAATAGCATGCCTTCTTCGATTTTGATGTGATATCCTTTGTTGTTGCTGTTGTTGTTGCTGTTGGTGTTCTGCTTCAGCTCCACTGCTACATCGTGCTGTTGTTGCTGTACTAAAATCTGACGCACCTGAACTTTCAGTCACTAATGAACCACGTTTATCACAATTTGAATGATATTCATCAAGTGAAAACACGCCATTTGGTGATTTATTGTAATGCTTCTTCTTTTTCTTTTTATACTGAATGGATGAGTGTCGATATTCAATAAATGAATTATCATCTTCATCATCATTATGTGCAATATCATCATCATCATCTGGTGAACATGGCTCATAATATTCGAATTTTTTATTGTGTTTTGGACTAATTGCACCATACTCAAGACTGTGTGATCCCTTTGGACTTGTAACAATTGAATGTGGTGGCTTTTTACGATCATAATATTTCACGGAATTTGTTGGGGATTTTTGATATGTACAATGAATGGTTGGAGGTGCCTTTGGCGGTGTTCCGTATTGTTGTTGGTCTACTGCATAATCGAAATCTATTTGTGGAAAGTTGAAATGCCGCGGTGAACTTGGTGATTTGCAATGTGGCTGTTTTTCACGTACTTTATCGTATTTTCTAGTCAAATGATTCAAATTAGCACAGTCTTTGACAAAAAAAAACTTGAAATCTTACCTGATATTTGGACTATTAAGTGGATGATCATAATAATTCACTCGTCCTGGTGACCTTGGAGGACTGTGATGACTTGGATCATACAAGTCAATGGGAGGGGTATCAGAATCGTCCCACGACTGTTGTTGTATTTTCGGAGCTCTAGGACTCGCGGGTGGACTTCTTGAACAAGCCATTTTTTTCTTATTTCTTTGAGCAATTTATTCACATGAATTCACTCTTAATATTTTTATTATTAGTCTTACTTTTCTTTCAAGTCATATACATGTACATAAATATCACAAAAGGTAAAAAGAAAATCAGTTTATTTTCTTCTCTCTTATTTTATTTTAACATAAATTTTCCTTTGTTATTGATGTAGCTTATAAGTTGGAACTGCTATGAAATATTCATGAGACACATAAACAAATTGGGTTTATTTGTCATAATCAACATAACAATATTTTGTTCTATTACATGAGATCCCACACATGTGATTATTTTGCATCCTCCTACAAATTTTTCTTTGTTTTTATTTTGGGATAAAGATATTTTATTTTTTTTTACACCTTTTCATATTAACACCATTTGAATGAAAAAAATGCGCTTTTGTAACCGATTTGTTTTGATTTTCATTTCATTCATTGAAAAATACTCAAAAACGTGTTCGCGCTAACGAGTTTTAATAGGATTAAAATGCACTTACAGTGAAATTTACGAAAAATCCATCATTCAAAACAAAAAAAAAAGAAACAAAGATGATCAAAAGATATATTTATCGAGAAAAGTTTACAGTCAATGAAATGTGAGTTGGTAAATAAAGTGTGAATCATAATCAAAATAAGCAATAAAACGTCTCGTTACACATTTTTCGTATAAACGAGCAAATTTTTTTTATTTCATTCCTTTTTTTGTAATTTTTTCCATGAATTTACATTTATTTTAACACTCTTTCTATACCCATTACTCAAGCTTGGCTTGAAATAAAATAAAACAGCTAAACATTGTTCATAGTACAAAAAAAATAAAGTAAATGTTCTTTTTTTCTTTTTTATTCTTATAGTATAATAAATAAATAGCTTCACAATTTTCTATTATTCCGCTTTAAACATTTCGATCCTACATTTAAATGCCATAACGTTGTAATTGTGTGGAAAATATTGCTTTTTGCATATAATATCGGTAAAACATTGTATTTACCTTTTGTTAAGGAAAGCGTGAAAAATGATCCGAAGGCAAATTGCAAAAGTATGCCAGAAAAAGGGATTTAATTATAATCATAGACAAGAGGGTTATTGACACGATGTTCCACTTTACTTGTAAATAACACCGATTGGCATTGAATTCTAATTAACACAAGCAAAATTATAGCGAATGGATGATTTTTTTTCTATACATATTTTGAGAAAAGTATCAAATGATCATTATTTATTATTTGAGATCTTTTTACTGTTAAAATATGTTTGTCTCCTTTTTGCGTTCAAATTTTATTTACATTTCAAACAGTTTTTTTTAGCGTTAAAATTATACTAAAATTTTTTGTAACACATAATGCCAAATACTTTATATTAAAGTAACGAAAGAGCAACAAGTGCTTCTTATTTTACTTTGACAGTTCATGTCACCACGACTTCATTTGAGGCATAATTTATTTGTTGAATGAATTATTTCCCAAAAAATTTCCACATTAAAAGGAAAATGAAGAATGAATCAGTGACGGACAGAAATCAAAATTAAAGTTTAACTGAAAATGCAAAAAAACTAAACTATCATATACTGAAAAGGTTAATTTAGGGTTACAAGTCAATATAAGTCAAATCAAAACATCTTCAACTTTCACATTTTCACCTAACTTTAGTAGTTTTTTTTTTAATGTGTTGAACAACACACACAAAACATAAATTAGAGGTAAAACTTTTACTTTATTTACATTACGTTTCTTCTATTTTTTTTCGATTTTCTTTCTTTGAAAAACTTTTATCTGGGTCAACGAGCTTTTCATTTCCTGTTGGTTGTGTTATTAATTCCCTAACAAGTGAGTACTATTATTTTATTATGTCTAAGACCACTTTAATTACATTAAGCCTTATTATTTCAATAGGATTTAGTTTTGTTATTCTTTTTCTTATTCACTTTCTGTTATTACAATTCTACGAAGAGGAAGAAAAACATGAAATTGATGATTACCCTGATGAGATAAAATGCTTCAAAAAAATCATATGATGCATTAAATTTCGCATCCCAACGTAAATTTGTGTGAATTCATCATCGTAGGATATGCTACATGGCAAAAAATGAAAAAAACTTTATCAGACTAATCGTAATTATAATTCATGAATTATTATCATAAGAAAAATTTTTGACAACATTCAATGCGAAATTTTTGATAACAAAAGTTCGTCAAATATCTTAAAATTGTTTAAAAAAAGGATAAAATAACCATTAATGGTCTTTTTGAAAAACCATTAAGAGGAAAAGTTTGTCCTTTTAAACGATGCATATAATTGGTGCCTTTTATGGTGATGTACTACAATTTTTAACATTTAAACTCCTATAACATTAAATAAAGTATGTTTCTAATGGGTTTCCTCTAACAACTTTACCATGTAATTCTGATAATAAAAATGTAGTTTGAAAGTGTTTTTTTTTCTCTATTTCTCATTATTATTGTTGAAATGGCAAACCATATGTCACAGATAGTTTTATATTTTCATTTATAGATTGAAGGGAGTCGTATGAAGTGAAGTGGTGCTCAATGGACGAAAAATTAAAAAAAATGGAATTTGATACGCTTCTTATTGAAAAATGTCTGCCTTGAGCTCGGTTCTTAGCAGGAAATTATTTTGATCGTCCAGTAGGAGATTAAATTCCTTGATTGTAGGTTTTTTGGATGCTTTCAATTTAAATTGGGAGACTTTCATTGCAATATGGGCCTCAACGTTGAAAATTGTTCTCTTAAAAGAGCTTCACTTCACTTTCACAAATAGATTGTTCGTCATTTGAGAGAGTATTTGTGTATGAAGTCACTGTGAACAAAAAAAAACAACAAAATAATGATAAAATAAAATAAAAATGGAAATTATAATAGTCGTAATGTTTGTGATAAAAGTAGAAAAATATTTACAATGCATACAGTATCAAAAGCAATGGCAACTAATGCGCAATTTGCAACAGATGGTAATTTCATTTTATTATTCTTGAACCATTTCATTTCACTCTACTCCGATTATAAGTCAATTCAGTAGGAAAATTGCCATTTAAATGGCAAACCATGATTTTGTGATTAAAGTGCTTCAAATAATTTCAAACCCCTTCTTTTTTGTGGGATTGCAATTTCTGCGACAAAAAAAAATAAATTGTATTAAATTTCACACTAACGCTTTAAAAGACATAAATAATGAAAAAAAATGAAATAACTCTTTAATTTCATTTAAAAAAAAGGATAAAAATGGTGTCGTGGGATCCTCAATGAAAAATTGTGTTAATAAGAATTATTTATTTACCCTATTTGTGGTTTTGGGAGACATTTTTCTTCTGAAATTAAATTTATGATGAACGTTTTTTCCTACTCTTCACAGTTGTTGTGTTTATTTTCTTGTATTTAAGTATTAAAAAAAGTTTTCTTGTTTTATTTTATTTTTTTTGTATTTGCCTTTGAAATAAAATTTAATTACTTTTCTTTCGAGAATTTTACGATTTCTGTATAAAAACGTTAAAAAATACACACTCTTAATAAAATCTGATATAATGAAGATGTAAACGGATTAAGATTAAAAAAAAGATTGATAGATGGAATCCTATTTTCCCAGTTTTTTGTAATTAATCTTTTTGATTATACAACGTTGTGTGAGAAAAAAATATTAGGCAGATTAAAAAATCTCCACTTTATGAAATTTTCTCACAAAACACGAAAAATTGAATCTTAGAATGTCAGTTTGATGCCCTTCTGAGCCAAAATAAAAAAAAAATAACTTAATGGAAGAAATTCCTTCAAAAGTAACGTTTCAATTTTAAAACATGATTCATCTCATAACTGAATTCTTTACTTTTACTATCCAGGTTTCTTAACCTCATATAAAAGCACAATTGAAACGTAAATTGTAAACTTGAAGAGAAAATAACAATTTTGAATTAAGCTTGAAACACAATAAATAAAAAAATAAAAAGTTTTGTATCAAATAAAAAGAATGTAATAAAATCCTTTTTCTGGTCAAAGAGCAAAAGGTAGATAAATTCAGTGCTTTTTTTTTGTGTTGTTATAAAACACATAATTGAATGATTTTAAAAGAAAAACGAGACACAAGAGATCAAAATTACGAGTGGACTTATATTTTATATTTTGCAATGAAAAGAAAGGGAATTTGAATTGAAAAGACAAAATGAAGCGCATTTTTAAGGCATTAATTTAAGGCAATTTGGTCATGAAAGGTAAAATTTCAGACACATTTCATATTAAAGGTCAATAACCTTAAAGCTGAGAAAAAAAATCACAAAAACTTTCTTTTTGTTTGAATTGAAGCACTTCAACATAAAATTTCATATATTTGTCAACACAACATTTTTTTTTTATTTTTCTTAGTTTAGTGCACGACAAATAATGGTGTGATAAAGAAATTTTTTAACAAGACACAATAAATAATCTCTTTGTTGTCTTTTCTCAATATTTTTTTAGTTAAACAAATTTAAAAAAGTAACAAAAGCTGTTAGTGCCTTATTCTCTTCAAAAATCTGAAAGAATAATCTAATTTATAATTCTTTTGTTCTCAGTTTTTAGAGCAGAGAACGAGACACTGGTATCTGAAAACTTATTTTCCATTTTTTTTTCAGTTAAATATAAAATTCGAAACCTAAAAGCGTTATATTCATGAAAAGGCAAACAGCAGAAACGACATTATGATATTTTTTTTGGCAGTTGTTCAAATTTGGAATGAGAATTTATCGTTTTGTACAACAATTTTATCATAGAATTCAAGTATTTTGTTTGAATCGATATTCCAGCCCAGCATTTACTTTTAAGAGTTATTATGGTTGTCACAGTTGAGTGTGTTCATTTTCATATCACAAGAACAATGTCGTTATATTTACTCTAGTTAGCTTCTTACCATATTTGGATTTTTTTTTCATTGTATATAAGAGGAAAATGTTTCTTCTAAGTAAATATTCTTTATAATTGACAAAAAAAAATAGTCAAAACGAATGAAAGCATTTAAATGAATGATAAACTCCCTTTAGCAAAATAATATTTGTAAATATATTCACAATACTCTTTCGGGACTTGTTAAATTACATTTTTAAAAGAAAATTTTGTTTTCAAAGTTTAATCGTGCATGTTATGCAATTTTCCTGTTTGCATTGCAAGGAAAAAAGATGGTTATGTGGCTCATTGAAGGAGTATGTTCTGCAAATATTATTCAAGCTCAAATTGAATTTCATATTCATATCTCATATTTTTTTTTCATAACATTAACTCCCATTTATCATTCACTTCCGTCTCAGAACATTAATTAACTGTTCTTTTAACATTCAAAAACAAATAAATAAACAAAATGTGTATCTTCTTATTTAACCACCACCACCGCAATCATCTTTCACTCCTCATCTCATATTAAATATGTTGTTTTTCACGCGGTTAACTTGTTATTCTAATATCCTGTGAAATTTGTCTTTGTCAAAAAATACGTCTATGTGCAACGTATGTGTGAGTTAAAGATAAATGAACATCTATTTTGTGGTTTTTTTTCGTTGATCTTATTTTTCCCATAATAATGATTATTATTATTATGTTGTGTTACAGTCTCTTAACAACTCATAAAAAAATGTACATGAGTGAATCAAAATTATCATCATTTTGTGTCATACATAAAATTAATGTGAAATACAGAAATAAACTTACATGGAAGGATTTACATCGAAATATTCACATGAATGTAAGATTAAAAAAAAATATTTGTATGATAAAAAAATTATACTCATTTCATATTTAATAGAAACAAATAGGGAAATTCTTTTTTCATGAAAAATAATTGAAAGATATTTTATTATTATGATATTTGAGTAATATTTTCATTCCATGTACGATTTGGAGTGGGACAATTTTGATATATGTTGATATTTTTATTGTAACGAACTCACAGTCCTTGAAATGCTTTTAAAATTGAATTTGGAACTTTTTAGTCTTTAAACATTAAACAATGAAGACTTGCTCATGAATAATGATTTTTTTAAAGTGAGATAAAACTGTTCAACTTTGAAATTAAGTATTCAACCTTAAAAAAATTGAGATCAAAAATATTTTACAAAAAAATTAATTTTCTCGTCATTTTGAACGAAACTCTGATCATTTCAGTCACTTGTCCCGATTTTTCATAAACATTCTCTGATATGTCTATTCAAACGAAGGTCAACGATCTAATTATTTCAATTCTTGGCCAAACCACCTAGAAAATAGATTAAAGTACCTGAAAGTAAGTAATTTAATTAAAACGTTTTCTTAGAAATTATTTCATTCGTCTTAAAGAAACTGTTGAAAAGATTTTTTCTTTCTAGAATTAAAATAAAACAACAATCATAATGAATGTTTTCTAATATGATTATTAAAATGAATACCCAGAATGATATTAACAGAAATGGATTACAAGACATCATTCAAATTAAAAAAAAAATTAACAAGAAGAAAACGAGATTTTTGTTTCGTGAAAGTAATTAGTCATTGGGCTTCTTTTAATGATATTTTAATGGCCCGTTTTTATCAAGAAGGAATAATAATTAGAAAAATTCAAATTATTTTGGAAGAAAACATGAGTGTAACATCATTTGGGCTTCATTTAAGAGGTTAATCGATCTTCAATTCTTGAAAATTAAACGAAAAATTTAGAAATTTTCTTTTTAAATCTGAAACAGGACTTTTAAGCTTAACTCAGGACCAGTAGCGGATTGATAATCACTAACGGCCTTGGCATTCTGAATGATTTCCTTTAAAATCTAGGCTAAACTTTACTTTTACAAGGGGATCGCCTGCGGTCTTTCTGGGATTTGCCTAATTGCCCGTATGGCCAATCCGCCACTGCTCAGGACTAAAAACTGCCACTAAATCAGAGCTAAATCTTGGTCTCAAAATTCATTTCAGATTCATCACTTATTCAAGAAAATCTCAGCTAATCTTCTATCTTCTAATTTCTTAGTAACCTAAGTCCGTACAACAAACACTAAAAAAAAATTCATCCTTTTTTCATATTTTTATATTCAAAATTTATTTATGACTTTAAAAACATTTTGTTATTAAATTTCTCTTCAATTTCCTTCCTGACCTTTTTTACGGAAAATATATAATCAATAATAAAAAAAAGTATTAAAGAAAAAAACTCAAATTAGTGCAACATTCATCAGCTCACACACAATTCATACATTAAAAAGAAAAGTTTTCATTTAAAATTATGAATATTTTATGAAATTAAAAGGCTTTAAATCACATGGTGGGACTTGATTTTTCTTTTTTTAAAGTAAACAACAAAACACTTTTATGTCATCAGCAAAAAATGATCTTTGACACAATTTTCTATTCTTTTTATCTTTGTTACGTTCGAGTTTTTTTTCTTACTGTAAGTGATAAAATTGCTGTGAATACTTTTTCTTTTTCTTTTAATAACAATAATAAATACCGATTCACACTGATTTCATTTTACTCTTTATTTTTGCACATAAATTATTATTGATTTTAAATTTAATTTTTATTTATCTTGAATCTTTTTCATTTCATTTTCATTTTTGTTGTAGACAGGTCTGAAATTTTCCTTTTCTTTAATATTAATTTAATTTTTTTTGATGTTTAATTTCACTGATATTTATGATTTAACGAATCAATGTAAACATTGAATTAATTATTTTTTTTTTATAACTCATTTAATTTTTATTTTTCAATTTATTTTTCTTCACATTTTTTATTGCAATTTTTCTGTAATTTAATTTTTTGTTTAATTAAACATTGAAATAACAAATATTTAAACATCACAAGTCACTTCAATACTTTATTTGATTAT
Source organism: Culicoides sonorensis (assembly GCA_900002565.1). NCBI lineage: Eukaryota > Metazoa > Arthropoda > Insecta > Diptera > Ceratopogonidae > Culicoides > Culicoides sonorensis. Next base: position 186,764 of record LN483490.1, on the reverse strand, counting down.
CATCAGTTGGAAAATATTATTAAGTGTTTATTATTTTTTTTTTGAACTTTAAATATTATGATTGCACTTGACCTAGAAGTTTCTGTATTTCAAATGGATTTCAAATTAAAACTTTTGAAGTTTTTTTTTCCTTCTTATTTTCAATTCAATTCAATTCAATTCAATTTCTGTAATTGAATTTATTTTTGTTTGAGATTTTTTTCTTTCTATTTTTTTTTATCAATATTAATGATTGTACTTTATTTTTTGTTGTGTTTCATGTACGTGTGATGATTGATGTTGATCTGTAAACATATTATTTATTTATATATAACTTCACGTATATGATTTTTGTATTTCAATTTTTTTTTTGTGTTATTATTTATTATGATTTTATTTTTAAAAGATAAACAAAAAAAAATTTCTCACATTAAATCTTAAAATACCAACAAAAATTGTGTGAGAGCAAGCAAAAGTTGTATCTAATCAATAATTTTCTGTTCAATTCTTTCATTATATTATTATACATTTATTTTTTTTATTTTTATATAACACAGTTATTGCTCCAGGGAATACCGAAAAAAAATTAGTTTCCAGTAAAATATTTATTTTTTTTGTACAGTTTTGTGATTGTTTCACATGAACAAACTGATTTTATCCTTTAATTTGGTGGTAGCACTGCAAGACATGAACGTTCATCTGATTTAAAGGCCCGAACAAGACTGATTTACTGATGAGTCTGTTTGCTGTTACAAATAGTATAAAAAAATATGTGTGTTAAAAGATAAGTAAATTTTGAATGGAATGAGAGGAAAATGTGAGTGTAAAAAGGAAAAATTGAGAGTGAAAATTTTTGAGAGAGAGATAAAAAATCTTTTGTTGTTGTGTTATCATATTGAAATGTAAGGTAATGGAACACATTCAACATGTGATTGCATTTTCCAGTTTCATTTAATGTTTTGTGTGTGTCGGTCTTTTATACTGGATTTCAATCTGAGTTTTTTTTTGCATAAATAATTGAATGTATAGAGCGATTTTTTCTTTGAAGCGTGTATTGAGTGTGTGTAGGTGTAGGTGTCATGCATCAAAATAGTTCACCAAATTTTTTTTTCTTTTTGACACGAAAATCAGAATGAAGTACTGCAATTATACGATAATGAGAAGAAAACTTTACTTTTCAAAAACTATTTTTTTTATTTAATTTTTGCATGATAACACAAACTTTTTCCATTATTCTTTTCAAACAGTAGGTGGACAGATGACATACATCAAATCATCAGGTAAAAATGCATTAACCTCATTATTTATTATAATTTCCCACAAAACGCAAGCACATATATGCATATTTTCATGCACCTGAACATGATTATTTGCAACCCGCATGTCATCCTACTTTCCATCATTTGTGTTGCGTATTTGACATCAACATAACGAACAAAAGTCATCAGGGTGTAAAATAAAATGCATTTCAAATGCAACCAAATTGACTCTTTATTTTGCATTTATGGAAGTTCATTGACATATGTCATGAATATTTAATTGTATGGCAAAAGTTAAAGTGACAACTTGTGCAATATGGAAAATGTTTTTGGTATCAGCATAAAATGAGTGTGAAAATTAACCCACAAAATGGTAACATATATGTGAAAATGTGGAAATAATGAGGAATTTTAAATTGAATGGATATTTTAATTATATCAATTTTGATTATTTTTTTAAATTTAAATTACATTCTTAATGAGTAAATAAATTCGAAGTGATTTTTTGAAACAATGGTTATCGTGAAATTAAATAGGTCATATAAGGCCACATAAGATGAAAATTGGATGACTCTGATTAACTTAAGTACCAAATATTATGAATATTTATTCAATTTTGTGAGAGAAAATGTTTATTTTTATCTTTTTTGGCGTTTCAGGTCTCAACATTAACTTATACGTGTGTATGAAAGGTCTGTAGAGCTATACGGGGGCTGATTTTCGTTTCATCACTTCAAATCAAGTCCAATGTAATAGGCCACATCAAGGAAATTAATTTTCCTTTCCTTGGCTTCTCGATTCACTTCTCATATCACAGGAGCACAAAATGAATTTCACATAGCATTAAATTTGTCACAGTTTCCCCTAGTGACGATAATTACTGCTCTTTTTAAATGCTTCAGGTTATAAATGCAATCCAATCAATATTTACTCGAATTGTCTCTTTTCTGTTAATAGTTTTCAATCATGTTAAATGAAGATACATTGTAACCATTGGATTCCCATTTCATAATATAAAATACCGATAAATTTCCTTTGCCTCTAGAACTTTTTGTTTACAACGAACAATTTCATCTTTCAAAAGTAATTTTGTAATCGAATTTAACATGAGCATTTATTTGCTTCAATTGAAAACCTCCCTGGAATGCCTAGCTAAAGGATATTTAATATGGCTACATGTAGATAAATGTAATATTAAGAGACAGATAAATATATACGGAAATTTGTCAACTTCCTTTCGTTTCATTGTATTTTACAAGACAAATATTAATAAATTGAACAAACATTTTATGTCATTGTTATCATTTTTGTCTCTCTCTCTCTTTCATTTAACTGACATGCAATTTTTGATCGATTTCAGTTACAATGAAATTAAAAACCATGACTAATCAAAAATTAACCTGATTTTTGTGTTTATTTTACTTATCATACTCATCATCATGATAATTATTATCAACCCACTTTTCATTTAGAGTGAATATGGCTTGATTTTAAGAGTCATTGTAACAGAAAAAAGTTCAAAAAAATGATTTTTCCATTAAAGAAGTTTATTTGATTTAATCATTTCTGTCAAAATGAGGTCCCGCATTTCCAGTCCCACACGTTTCTGCTTAAGAAACGAAAATGCTATAAAATAATCTTGAAATAATCGAATACCATCTTCTTCTTCATCATTATCTTTAAAGAGCATCATAATATAAAATTGTTAAAAATTACTTTTCATTTTTCATGTGATACTTAAAACTGAACAATTCAAGTCAAAATGTGGGTGTTCCAAGTAGCTTTTACTTGTTTCATAAAATACAATACAATAAAATACTGTTAAAAAAAAGAAACAAATGTGTTATATAAATTTGAAGAGAGAAGAGCACTTCACATGTCATGTTCTTCTTTTAAAGTATTGACTTGATTATTTTTGAGTGTTGATTCATTATTTTCAATCAAAGCTGCCTTTTTAATTTAATGAAATGTTTAATTTTTTATATAGAAAATTTAATTTGTACTTGAAATACACCCATTTGAAAAGTTTTGATTCAATTTCGTCCAAAATTTGTAGGATTTTGACAAATTCGGAAAGGATCCAGAAAAGACTGTAAGGAAGTTTTGGTTGGTGCACTCATGAAACAGTTAAATCTCAAATGTACTTTTTTCTTGCCAATCATTTTCAGGTAAGCATCAAATGAAGGTGGTCAGGATAATAGCTAAGGCCCTGTGATGAAAAAAACCATCAAAGAAATCTGAATCCCAACATTCACAATAAAGGATTTCTAAACATTTTTTAAGTAATTATCATGAAATTTTTAGATTTATTTCGTTTTAACGCTTTAAATCCGTGTAATCTCATTATTTTACAAAAACACGAGCGGTTTTTTTTATTTCTTTTGAATTTCATAAAATTTAAATTACATTTTAATTGATATTTTGCATGACTCTAAAAGCAAAAGTGTGCTCCACGCAAAACTCAAGATTAATATCAAACATATTTTCCATATCTCACTTGTATTACAAGCATTTTATTTTTATCCATTTATTATTATTTTCCAACAAATTCATTTCAAGTATTGTACTTTTCATTTTTCCACGCATTTTTCCTATACATTTCTATATTTAGAAGCAAGCCTCCCTTGCTACCGTCAACACACTAACTTACGATGTTATGAACATTGCTTTTACCGTTTCAACACAAAATATATCTGCACTATAAATGACTTGTACACAGATAATTCTCTCACTTTAACTTGTTGCTTTATTTGATATTTTGATTGCTCTTTCAGATTTTTTTTATTTTAATATTAAATTAAATTTAAATTTTTTGATTCAATTTTATGAATAATTCTTTTTCGTTTATTTATATTTATCTTTTTATATAAATATCTTCCTTTGATATTTTCCGGACAAAACACGTACGAACGATATGCCGACAAAATTATAACTAAAAACTTGTAAAATTTTGTATTCCTGTCCTAGGGCAATTTTTCTCACATTCATTAATTTTATGCTCACTGTTGTATTTGAACTGTACACTGTAAGTAAGCAGCAAAAGGAAAATTTAACGTTACACAGGTATCATTTTCTGTATTGTTTGTAAAGAAGATATGAAATTACAAGTAAAAATATACAGACACAATACTAAATGAGATTTCACCAGGGGGAATTTTTAATGTTTGTATTTGTGTTATCTCTCACTCTCATAAACTCAATTTTATTCAATTCACCTGATGTTATCATATGAGATGTAAGGATGCTGTGTGATGATCATATTTTGTGGTTGCAAATGTAAATATGTGTACAGGTAAAAATGTGAGAGATTAAAGCGACAACCTGTAGGATTCTGGTAAAAATTAAAAATGACATTGATAATGAAAATACACTTTTTTTTCAATGAATTTATTGATATTGTCGTTGATTTATTGATTTTGAATTTCAGTACATTCAATTTATTTTGCATTTTATATGAGTAAATTCTATTAATCAAAATAATTATTGATGAATTTCGTCATAAGATGCTTAAATTTGAACTATAAACTATTCTAAGGTGATTTCATCTTCATCACAACGCATAAGGCTTCGGATCAAGCGACAAATTGTGAGCAGTGATTAAGAAAATTTGATTTCCACTAAAATAAAAACACAAATTTACAAGTTTGAATAGAAAAATTGCATCCACAGCAATCTGAAGCCCTTTTATGAACTCAAATAACGACTGATTACTTCAAAATCATAATATATCGCATGTAAATTGCAAAATAATGATGATGATGATTATATTAGTTTATGCTGATGGTCTAGACATTTAATATTTATATACCTTGTCATATCATATCATGACGAAGAGATCTCGGTTTTTACATTAAGTAAAATTAATGAAAGCCTACATTAAACAAAATTTAATATTTATAAATATGCAGCATTTTCATTGTTATTTTTTCGCTTTGTTTCATGAAAAATTTAATGAATTCAATTTAACTCTAAATAACCTGTAAAATTTCAAATTAAACCGTGTAATATGAAATTATGTGAAATTTATTCATAAATGTAAAAACATCTGTGAATTCACTATTTTTATTGTAATTTTCATCAAATAACCAGCCGTCTCCATTTCATCATGCAACAGTGAAGTGTATTATTTCCATTATTATGTTAAGCAATGTACTTAAATTTCGTTTTTCTTTAAAAGCATATAAAAGAAACAATGATGAAAAAAAATTCAATTTGAACTTGATGTTATATTTCAAGGACACTTGACACTCCTTAATCTACTTAATCGGAAATTGACTGAATTGATCACGTTCAATTTGTACCTGATCCATATTATTTGCCATATTTAACATGAACTAATGCTGCTTTCAGAAAAAAAAATATGAAAAATCATATAAAATGAAAAAATAAAAATATAACAAAAGTAAATGTTGATTGATAGCTTTTGTTAAACAATGGAAAATTTGAAATATGAATAATGTGTTGATATTTCTGATGTTTCTTTGCTTGCTTGAAATTTGAATAGGAAAAACGTGATTTTTTACGTTTATTTTTCTTCGATTCATAAAGAGCAATGACACAGATGAATCGATATTTAATTCAAGAGATCTTGGAATTTATTACTAGTATCATTAAGATTCAGAGCAATATGATGAAGAGAGAAATGTTAAAATAAAATTGAATCTAATTGACAAAAATGACAAAAATTCTTCTGATTTTATGATGAATTTTCTCATATTAAATTATTTTTTAGGATTCAAAAAATAAAATTGAATATAAAATAGTAAATAAATGATAAAAAAGTTTAAGGAAGGAAGGAAATGGTAACAATTGACTCTAGTTTTAGATTCATGTAAAATTTATTTTGTATTGAAATGAAAATTTTTATAAAGGAAGTGATCAATTTATATTCAATTGAGTTTGATTTATTCTTATTAAAATTTGTTTAATTGAATTTTTTGCAATGTGACATCTGTTTTTTTTATTGTTTGTGAAAAAATAAAAATATTTTTTTGTCATTTCGTATTATTATCGTAGTCATAACTAGAAAAGATTTTTTTGTACTTCTCTAAATTCTAAATATTTTTCACAGGATTTTACACGTGAATTTCAATCTATTTTAAAGTAAAATAAGATAAATTACCTTTAAATTTGTTAAATCAGTACACTGAAAATTAATCATCTGCGGCGAAGTTTTCGTTAAACTACACGAAGCCCAATTGTGTTCGATTGTCAGAAACTTATTTGAATTTTCAATGAAAAATTAAAGTTGATTAAAGAAAATCCGAGAGTTGGTGAAATAGGGAGAGAGAGAGGTAAAGAGAGAAATTTCAACATAATCCAATATTTTCTTAATAAAATGAAAAATTAAATTCCGTTTTGTGAAGTTTTTCTTTAAATTAAACGCCTTCATTCAAATAAGATAATAATAATAAAACACGTGCCTGTTAAAAATAAACCCTAAATTTAATAACATTAAAAATTACTTGAAGCAAGATAGCATTCATTTGCTAATTTCATCATAAAAATACAACAAAATTATACGATTAAGCTAAAAACATTATCATCCCTCTCTGAAAATATTATAAACGATTTTTGTCATTTCTTACCATTTTTTCTTTTTTATAAAAAATTTTATGTTTGATGTTATTATACGAGAGTAATTAGAATTATGTTTGAAAGATAAGTGTCGTGTTGATTTCAAAGAAAATAGCTAATTATATTTAATTCCATGTAAATTTATTTGAATGATATTTTTATAACAGCTCGCTGTATTTTCTTCTATTTTAATTGTCCATTATGAATTTATTAGAAATATCATAAAATGCATTAATTTATCACAGTGCAACAAATTATTTTTTTTTACATTTCATTTCATACATTTCATTAATATTTCTTTAATTATAAGTTATTTGAGATGAAATGCTGCAAGTTAAAGGAAATATTTGAATTTACTTATCCCCTTGTAAAAAACATCATAATAAGATTTTCGCTAAAAGAAATTTGGTCCACAGTGTATCACTATAAATGTGAATTTAATGAGATCCCTGCTTTAAACATTTTTCATCATCAACATCATTATCATTGTGAAAAATTTTGTCATAAAATAATTAATTCACTTGATGAACAGACAAAAACAAAGCACATTGAATATGAAATGAGAGAAAAAGGTGTAATTTTTTGTTGTCTTTGATGAATGAAAAAAAGCACGGCGAAAATTTGTTTTATAAATATTTATTTTGTATTTTATTTTTTTGATGGAATTACCATTTAAATTTACATATTTTGAGTTGACTTTTGTTGAATGATACTGAATGAGTTTGTTTAAAAATTATTCTTGTTTAGTTTAATTAGTTAGAGTTAGAAAGTTTGAAAAATCAATGATTTTTTGCTCATATTGACTTAGGTACGATCCTAAGGTGCAAAATAACGTTAAAAAAATCTGATTTAGTGGTAGAATCTTCCCGTTTGTCGTACAGTATTTTTTATCAGAGTTTTAGACTCGAATAAATGCCGACTTGAGATTCTGAAATTGAAAATCAAGTCACGTTACAGACCGTAACAGTAAATACTTGTTTGAACTTGAAAAATTTTGTTTAAGGGTCAAAAACAAAAGTTTTTCTATAATGATGATAAAGTTTATCATTCAAATGCTTACTCTTTAAACAGGATTTCAATTTTGTTTTGTTTTTTATTGGAAAACTTTTTTGAAGTTTTTTAAATAGAAATGCGATTTTGATTTGAAAAAAGGAAAAGAATCAGAAAATGTTACCATTATATGGAATTTTAAAGTGCATTTACGTTGTGTGTGTTGGAATTGTTCTCGCAATAAGTTCTTGTTAAATTTCCTGAAAACCATAATCCAAAATAGCTTGGAAAAAGTCGTTCATTCATATTCTTTCTCCTTAATGATGACTGAGAACGGTGTCAGACTCATAAAATTCGGCATACAAAACACACGGACGGATAAAGTGCTCCCAAAAGCGCATTTTTCATTTGAATTCCTCTTTAAAAAGGATGCGACTGAATAGATAAAACTTTTATATTGAAAAAAAAAAGTATTTGATGCAACGTGACTATTCCTTTTAATACTTCAATAAGATTAATACACCACATTTTTAAAAATGTAACACATTCAACCCAAATGACGAGAATTGATTTTTATTCTTCTTTTTATGGTATGCATTTGTAAAGTAAAAAGAAATGTTTTAAGATAAATGGTGTCGAAATAAAAAGAAAAATGCTTTTCTCTTTATTTCATAATAAAAAAAAGAATTTTTTATATTTTATTTACGATACACTGAAAAATAGTTTTCTTCAAACACAACAGAAATCATTGAAATAATATTTTTTTTTTTTAATTTTTTGAACAAATAAATAAAAGGAAATTGAAAGAAAAAAAAATATTTCAAATACAGTTAAATAATTGAAATTACAGAAAAAAAGGAGGAATGAAAACAATTTCACAATCAATTGCACAATGCACTCGGGATGGATGACCATGAGAATGAATTGAACATTGATGCCATTTAAAGGATGGTAAGACTACAATTTTCCATTATTTTGTTTTAAATGTTATTTTTTACCTAAACAGAGCGTTTGCCTTTAAGGAACATTTAACGCTTGGGACGCGTGTAGCCTCACAAGAGCGTATCTTCAATTTACAGTGTAGAATATTCAGAAATTTATAAATCATAATCCAAATTTTTTTTCCATGATTCATTTCAAAAAAACTTCTTTCATTGTAACGGTTTTTCACATCAACCCAAATTCAAATTTCACCGTACGCAATTTCAAATCGACACCCATGCAATGACTATCCCATGCCCTGAAATGTCAGTAACGGAAAAACTAAAAACACAAATTACACAAATAAAATTTTACTGCTCAATATTTATTGCGATTTTACTCATATAATGATAGTTTTAATTTAAATAAAACATTTCATAATATTTATAAATAGGATAAGGATTAAAAATCATGGATAAATCAAATGAAACCACAAAGGTAAGTGAGAAATATCAATTAAATCATAGTAACGCGTCATATTGAACACTGGTAAATGATGGAACGGAACTGCAAATACAATTCAATTTGAATTCTATTCAATTTTAAAGTCATTTTAATTAATTTTTCATAGACAATTCATAGAATGAGTGTGATTTTAATCAAATTTGTTGAGTTCTTGACCAGAAATTGTGGTATGGGAGTAGAATCAAAATGATATGCAATGAAAAAAAAGAAATTTTTTAAAAAACAACAGCTGCTGCCCTTAAAATTCACTTTTGCTGGTTGTTATGGTAGTAATTTGTTTTGAATTGGTGTTGTAGGAACATGTGTTGCAACTCGAAATGCAATTGAAAATGTGAAATTGAACATAAAAATCAAAAAATTTCTTTTGTTTTGATTGTGATGTCAAAGACAAAAGCTTAGAAATGTCTCATAAATGATGTTTTCTGTCATGATTTTGCGCAAACTCGCTCATTTAATTTATTTATCAAATACTATCGTACATTTATGCTATTTAGAACAGAGATAAACACATGGCCCGAGTACCTGTGAATGAAATTAAATTGAATTGGATGTAATATTTTTGCATCGGTGTGATCGCGACTGTGAATTTCATTTATGTTATGTGGATAGTATACATGAAAAATACACAAACGCAGCTCTTCTTGTTCACAGAAAAAAATAATAATAGTGTGTGTAGTGATTGAGACTTAATTTCAGTGTAACGCAGACCTTTGGATGTTAAAGACATAATTTTTTTAATGAATATAAAATTCATTTAATTATTAAATTTATATCAAAAACGTGTGTGTGTGTGTGTTTGCATAGAGCTACGTACATGCAAAACACCACAAAAAGGGATTGAATAATAAATAAATACAAAAAATTAAATAAATAAATGTAAAATAAAATGACCAAGTGAATTTTTCAAATAATTTAAAAGCAAAAATATAATCAAAGTCTGGTTCGTATTCAAGGTCTTCCTTTTATTGGAACTTCGTTAAAAAAAATAAAATTATTAATGTGTATGTAATATTAAAAGACCCTTTTCAATGTTTCAACAGATAAAAAAAAATAATCATATAATAAAGACACCTCCTATTACATTTTTATGTGCAGCTCACATGTGATGTTAATTTTGTGTGTCTTTTGTTTTATTTAAAATTAGTGTTCGTTCACACACATGAGATACATTGAAATTGTAACAAATTCAAAAGTGAATTAGATAAAAATCGTACATTTACTTAATTAATTGATTAAGAAGCGATAAAATCAGCGAAAAGAAAATTTAATCTAATAAGAAATAAGTGAAAGAAAATAAAATAAAAATAAAACTGAATAAAAGTAACATAAAATAAAAGAATTTTTGCCGCCTCATGTACGTGAGAGTGCCTGCGTCTATGAAATTTCATAGTAAGAACTTCAGTAACAAACAAAGACAGTTGTGACATATAAAGTGCTTTTATTTCAATGAATTTCGTACAAAAACTGATTAACAATAAAAAATTGAAAGAAAAAGGAAAAATTTAAGTCCGTCCAATTTTATTGTATCGCACCTTTCTTTTTCTTAATTGTATTCAATTGATATTGTTTTTTTTTTTTTTAATTTATTATTATCAAAGCACTGATACAATTTGTTGTTGTTTTGCTGTCTACTAATTATAATTATTAGTAAAATGCCTAAGCCGAAAATATTTAAAGGAAGTCTCAAAATAGAACATTCGATACGAATTATTGTCGAGTGCAGTTGAGTAAGTAAATTTCAATTCAATAATAATCAAAAATTGTCAATGCACGCATAATTTTATTATTGATTATTATTTTTATTATTGAACGGTCGGATATTTAGCCGAGTCAATCAAAGTTTGTTAAATGATAATGATTCGATGAATGTTTTTTGAATGGACTTTCACATGAATTGGTCTTTTTTCTTTTTTTGCTCTAATTTTTTAAACCACATCACTTTCAAAACAATATTAAGATAAGAAGAACACAAGAAAATGCCCCATTAAATTTCAATGTTTGTCAAATGCATTTACAAGACATAACTAAGCTGAGAGAAACAAAAAAAAAAACAATCTTAATTTGAATGAATGATGTTCTATTAAATTATCACGATAAATGACATCGAATTAGGACCACGTTGAATGTCCGTCAATGTTATTGTTGTAGATACAGGTTAATTTCTAGGCTCCGAATCTTGATAATGCAAGTGGTTGAATCTACAGTAACCTGTCTGTCTTGGATTGACTCCAGGCACCTCATGTGCAAATGCTTTTTCAAATAAATGCACTTTCATTTCCCATTAAAGCCTACATTTCATCAATTTCAATGTAATGAAATGCATTTCAATCTACACTGAAACCCCTCTTACTTTCATCTTAATATTCAATTCCTGTTCGTATCACACAAAAATGCATGCAGAGAAATTTCAGTGTAAATTTTCAGTAAAAAGTATCAAAGTGGACGACATACACATGTGTTTTTAATGAGTTATTTATGTTTATGTCATGAATTTTGTATACAAATAATAGTTAAAAAAATAATAATGTAATAAAGTGACTCGGCTGCTGTGTCTGGTAAAACTATTAAATGTAAATAAGGTCGTTGCAATTCAAATTTTCGGTTAATTTTACAGGAAAATGTTCTGAAAAGGTGAATGAGGTGTCTTGCAATTCACAATTGATTTGGAATGGCCTTTAAAAAAAATTAAGTAAAAAAAAAATTAAAAAAAATGAAGCATATTGATGAGTGATGAAGTTTTACCTGTGTGTGTCTTGTATTTATTTTCATTAAAAAAATTTAAAAGGAAATTTATTACATCTTGAAGTAAATATTTTACTCAGCACTTGTTTAAAGAACAAAAAAAACGTATTTCCTCTGCAAAATTTAATATTTATACAATTTGACAGTTGATATGGTTCTTGAAACGTGGTCTATTAAAAACAAATATTTATAATATAACATGAATTTAAAGAGAATTTCGGCGATGCGGGTGTTGATCAATGAATGGAGGATTATGACAAAGTGCAGGTGGCATCTTCATAAAATAATGAAATTTGATATCTATTTTTTGAATACTTTAACAACTATTTAAGTTGAAAAATATGATCAATTGCATCAAATGAGATAAATTTCAGGCCGATCACCATTATTTTAACCTCATCGTAGTGTTACAAAGTAAAATTTCAACTTCATTAAAATCAACACTTCCGCAATGATAACTCACTCAACATCAAAAGACCAATTTTATGATTCTAGGTAACGAATCTCAAAATAATTTCATTATATCACCCACAAAATTAAAAGTAAAAGAAAAAAAGTTTAATAATTATACCATAAAATTACGATATTCTTTTGATGCCACTTCATTACACAACACACACACATAATTTGCACACATCTAAGTAGTTAATAAGAGAAGATAATGAACGCATCAATTTTCACACATCAAAAGATACTTAAGAAAAATTACGAATCTGGACGTGTGAAAATTAACCATGCTATAATTGATCTTAAAACCAAAGAAATCTGTTTTTAAAAGCGAAAAGTAGAGGAAAAAATTATATAATATCCATTTAAATATCATCACATAAAATTTTTGCAAAAAATACTTGTACAGAAAGTGAGCAACATGTTGAATTTGCTCCATATATTCAATTTAATTTTTTTTGTTTTTTTAAATGAAGAACAATAATAAACAGAACAAATACACAAAACATGTGTAAATAAATTTACGATTTAGAAAAATGTTTTTTGTCGGATTATATGAGATTAACCGACACAATGAGATAAATTACTCTGATCAAGTGTGTGTGTGTGTATGTGAAATGGCGTTTGTCAATTTTTTTATTTGAAATTTTATTGAAATAATTTGGAGAAAGAGATAGCATTGGATGAGTCATGTTCCGACATTATCAAGGCAATTTATTAATAAATTTTAGCACGAGTCATAAAAAAAACATAATAAAAAGATTGTGAGAAGTGATTCAAAGGAATTTAATTTGAATTTGGAGAATGAAAAAAAAAGAAAATATTTTACTATAAATTTAGAAGCAAAAAAAAAAACAAAAAATGTACATTTCAGAATTTCCTTGTCTTGGGTAAACTGATTTATGAAATTAAATCTCAAGGAATTATTAGAGATCATGTGAAATTCAATTCCACATAAAATGGAAGACTGACGGTTACCTTATTGCATTCTAATTTCTGTTTATTTATTCTCTAAATTGCATTATTAATGATTCTCATTTAATTTTTATGAATCGTTAACACACTTTAAAGTATAAACGCCCATTAATGTAATTGCTAAACAAAACAAAACACAAAAAAAACCACCCATTCAATTTTGACCATGTTTTTACATCTCATGTCTGTAATTGTAATGAGATCTGACATATTTTGATTTATTTAGACGTTGCAACGTCGTTGATTGAAATTGCATATTCAATTTATTGAAATTTAAGATCAGCAAGGAAATAATCGAACAAATTTGTACCTCTGATTGAAAATTTTGGGAATTTCATGAAAAAATATCCAAAGACATATTTCAATGAAAAGAATTGTAACACAAAATTAAAATCCCCCTTCAAATGTAATTCTAAATTAAGTAATTGGTCCACCTTATCTCTCTTATCAGTACATAAAATGTTACTCAAGTCAACAGTTCTATCCAAATAATATTTTTTTTTCTATCTTAAATGAACCCGACACTGTTTATTAATGTAATTAAACTCTAATTTCATTCCATAATTTTTTTTTGTTTATATATTTACTCGACTCAATGTTCTAATTGTGTTAATTGTCTTAAAGATAATTTTATTTTTTCATGTAGGAACGTACTTTAAATAATAATTTTTATTGCATTTTGAAATGTATTCAAGCAAGATCTTTGAAAAAATGATAGTTTTCATTGTCTTGAACAAAAAAATTTTAATACTCATAGTTATGCATAATTTGTCCCCGTTTGATCCCATTATAATGTTACAAATTTATGAGAAGAGGTCGTAAAATTAATACCATATGTTACAGTTTGTTCTTAAGATCTGGTCTTTAAACATATAGTAACTTTTTTTTTCGCATATTAATTTTATGATTTGTTTGCTTTGATTTGTCTTTATTTAATGTGAGATTGAAGCAACATTGCAACATATTTTTCCAGATGGGAATTTTTAATGAGTTTATTTGCTTTGAAATTTTATTTTACATGAAATTATTAAAGGTAATTTTGATTGAAAAATCATTTGAGTGTGTTCTACTTCAATTCAAAGCAGATATTTAGTGAAATTTTATACGAAATACGAAATTTTATTGAAAAATCACGTAAGCGAGAACAAAAGAGAAATAAAATATTCGTTCTGAATCATTAAGCACTGATTATTCTTGATCGAATTGAAGTGATTTTATTCTAATCTTTTGTTTTCAATTGAAAATGAGCAAACAACGATATTGAATTACGCATCATATGACTATTTTTTTAAATTGAAATCTGAATTCTAACAAAATCTGATCTGAACAAAAAAAAATGTGTTAACAAAAAAAGTGTCTTGTTCTATAAAATTTCTTGGAAGTCATAAAACATGCAAAAAAATACATGACCTGACCTATGAATTCAGTATAAAGACAAAGAAATGACCGATGTTTCTATGTATTCCCATGATAAAAGTGTTTTATATTAGATTTGTGTTCTTCTTCAAGACAACAAAATTGCCTTGTTTTTTTTTATTTCATTCACAGAACGATTTTTTTTCCTTTTCTCTTGAACTCTGTATCGTGCTTGGAGTGTGAAAATTTTCAAAACTTATCTATTCTCGTTTAAAACTTTCAAGAATTTAAACAAAAAAAATAAACTCATAATGTTAGTTCTAACAATTATGCTCAAGTTATGTAAATTATTTGAATAAACGGAATATTAGTGGTATTTATTGCATGAAAACAAAAGTTTTGTTTTCAGTTACTGAATGGTACCTCGGTTATATCGTGTGTGACCTTCAAAATAAATTGTTGCTATTAAATGTATTAAATAAATCACATCGATAAAAATTACAATGAAAATAAAAATCCATTTCATGAACTTTAAGTGAAATTTCTGTTAGAAATTTTATCAATTTCTTCTTTAAATGTTCCATTAAAATGAAGCAAATTCTTAAAAAAATCTCTCAAAGCATTTTAACGATTGATGAATCGTTATTTTCATTATAATTTATCATTAATATTGATTTCACATTATAAAGACAAAAAATAAAATGAACAACAATACAAGTCAAATGAGGTTGAAACAGCACGGTACCAAGATCATTATTTTGAGTTATTGTTCAATTCTTTGATTTTTCTTTTGTTTGAATTGAATTTATTTGAAATCAAAAATCACAATTACATTAAATTGAAATAAATTAAAAAAAAGATCTTAACTCATTTTAAATCACTTATCAAAAAACAAAACAAATCAGGTCAAAGTTTTCATTTTTCACTTTCGTTCAACCTCACACTTTAAAATATTAATATAAAAAAATTATCGATTAAACTTTACCTTTACCTAAATAAAATTTGTATATTAAATTTAAAAGTGTTTTGTTATTTTTTATTTGAAATAGTTCATAATCCAAAAACATACTTGATGAAAACATTTGGCATTATTATTTCAACAACGATTATTATTGATATTTGAAATGTGTTTAGAGAAGTTTCTGTTTTGTGTTTATTGAAAATTTATTTGAAAATTTTCATTTCCATTACACATTGAGTACAATTTATTTTGTATTGTGTATGAAACGGAAAATGTGTGTGTGCGTGTTTGTACGTGAAATGTGTTTTCAATGTATGACTCATTCAAATACTTGTCGTTCCAGGAGTAAATCTGTCCTTAATTTGTATTGTGAAAATATTGATGAACATTGCAATAAATTAAATTTACGTCCTTTGTATTGATTTTCTGTCAAAAATATTTTTGTTAATTTTTATATAAAAAAAATTTCGATATTAGGGTATTTGTTGAAATATTCTTTGTCAAGGTCTTTGTTCCATCACTGTTAATGTTATTTAATACCATTTCATTTGATGTACAAATAAACTAATGATTTCCGTTTTTTTTCTTTCTATTTTAGTTACATGAACACAGTCGTTCTAGGAAGGACGACAAGACAGCGAGTGCTGCAACACCGACTGCTGACGCGAATCCAAGTACAAGTGGCACTAAAAACAAAAGTCAAGATCAAATTTTGACAACCCTTGGTGATTCACATGCAGAAGACACAAATAAACTGTCACTAGGTTCCGTTTCGTCAGATAGTTTATCAATATCATACAACAAAAACGACGAAGACGACGACGACGAGGATCAGAGTGAAGTATTAAGTAATTCATTGCAGTCAGATCGTAAAAAGAGCAGTAGCATGTCACGTGAAGATAGTTTAGAAAATCCGATTCGAGACACAAAAGAGTCAATTGAAGAGGAAATCGTCGAAGAAATTGTTGAGGATCTCATTGAAGGTTCTGCCAATTCAGAAGATAAAATTCCTGGTGCAAAACAACGTAAGAGAACGCTTTTTAATTTAGATGATGATGAAGAAAGTATGGCACGTGACTTAGCCGAAAAATTCGGTATTGATGATTCTGATATCAGTATTGGAAATATTGCTCAAGACATTTCACAACCCAAACGCAGTAACGAGTCTGATGAACCAGTATTAAAAATTGTTGAAAGCTCAAATCTCAAATCAGACTTTAGAAGATCAAATAGTCGCGATGCTGATTCCCTTGAAGAAGCACCAAATAGTCTCGAATCGAGTAGTAGTTCAAAGGAAAATGTTGAACCAGGTGCCACGATACAAAAACCAAGCAGAAATCCATCAAAAAGTGAAATTGTGGAAAAAGTTAAGGAATTATCGCCATTACAAGAAGATGTCATATTGATAAACAACAATAAAGTTAGTTTAAATATACTCAAACAACTCCAAGCCGCTAGCAGTCAAGATAACAGTCTGAATAACACAACAAATGACATAAGTGATCTAGCGAAAGACACTTTTACGCAATACTCAAATGCAGAAACGTCCAAATCTGTGATTATGCCAAAGGAGACTCAAAGCTTACGTGAAGAAATTCAAACACCTGATGTTTCTGGCAGGGGATTTAACAGTCTTGGGACCGCTGTGCCATATAAACTGCCAAAAAATATTGAAAATCAGGATGAACCAACTTCAGTAAGTCCATCGATGAGTTGTGGTGAGGAAGATAAGTCAATTGAAGAGATGATCATTGAAAATAGTATTGAAATATCAAGTAAATCATGTGTGATTGATGACATTGTGCAACACACTGATAACATTAAGCAAAATATTGATTTTGAATTCAGGGAAAATGACGATGATGAAGATGATGAACATCCGGAAAATTTAAAAGAAAAAATTTTATTGAATAGTGCTACATTTGCTGAATTACAACTGCAACGACAAGCAGAAGGGAGCTCAAATGTAATTGATGAAAGTTCTCCAGTAAAAAGTAATGCGAGCATGGATGAGCAACCAGTCATAAAAAAAATGCAACGTGCTGACACATTTACCAAAGAGGTCTTAGATGACATATCAGAAGAGTCTCGAGCATCGTCAGATCACATTGGACGATCACTCCCCGAAGCGACTTCTTCAAAAATAATTGAAAAGGGATCAATGATGCGCCGAATACTCGAACAAAATATCACAAAACGTGGTGAAATTACAAATCAAACATTATCATCAGATTTTTTAGAGATAACAACAAGTACAATAAATGACACGACAATGAGTAATGCAAATCAACAAGAAGAGGCTGTGAATTTGGATGTAATGCGAACGATGGAAGCTCGCATCAAGGACTTGCAAAACATCGTTTCAAGTAAAGATATTTGTATATCGGCATTGAATTCACGACTAGAAAACTTATCACGACGTGGATCGTGGAAAGAGGGACGAGATTCATTGCCAAATGTTAATCTTGGATCAGGGAAAGAATCCAGTAGTTTTACCTCTACAATTTACAAGGACGTTAATGAGGATGCAATGGCTGATGTAAGGAATTTTTTCAAATCACAAATGAAATTTTTACTAATTTTTTATTAATTTCATAGATAATTGACGTGCAAGCTGAACTCATGGAACGTGACACTCTTATTGATCAACTCACTGAACGCCTTCAACAATCAATCGCTGATCGTGAACAACTTCAGAAACAGGGTGAAACGTTAACACAAGAAGTTGAGGCCCTGAAACGACAATTGGCCGATACTCTTGAATTAATTAAGAAACCACCTCAATTCAATCAGTCATTTCAACAACAAGGCAACCAGAGATTATCTCAAGTCTCAATTGATCTTGTAAGCGATTTTGATGAAGACGAAGGAGATACTGGTGTGAATCCATTTGATCTTGAACTTGACATGTACAATTTAAGTACAGCAGAATTTTCACAGGAAATTGAGAATTTTAGGCAGATTCTCAAACCAGAAGAGTTGAAAATATTCTGTTTGATTCAGAAAAAATTTGATGAATTCCTGCGACAAGAATTGGAAAAAGTTCAAGAATCACATGAGTCTGAATTGAAAATCCTTAGAGATGAACTTGAATCTGAAAAATCAAGAGGACAAAAAGTACTTTTTGAATTGAGATCTGAACTCGAATCAAAACACACACAAGAAATGGAAAAATTACGCACATATTTTGAACAAAAGTGCTCAGACTTGGAAAAGCAATTCTCTGAAGATGTTTTTTCACAGCACAGTCGACGTCATTCAGCTGCTGATACGGGTTCTGATATTTCTGATCAAGAAAATCTACCTGAAGAGAAAGTTTCATCAAAACCAAGCACGCCAAAGCATAAGAGTTCATTGTACTTTACTAGTCCAACGCATCGTAAAATAACGCCAACGAGTCTTGAGGCGAAGGGTAGCAAGAATTCAAGTCCAAGTAAAAAGACATCGTTTGTCGTAGGAAGGAGCTTAAACAAAACTGATGAGCCACAGATAACTGATTTGGTAATTATGAGTTAACTGTTTAAATGTTTAAGAAATTGTAATTAAAGTTTATTATTAAAATCAACAGGATGCTGAAATGACCGTGGATGAGCTCAAATCGCATTATGAAACTAAAATTGAAGAGGCACGTCAACATTATGAGGAAATAATCGAAAAATTGGAGAATCGTCTTAAACATCAAGAGAACCGTGTTGCTGAGCACAGCGAATTAAGGGTGAGTGATCAATTTTCCTTTCAATTTCATTCAATGTAAATTTATTTTTTATTGTCATAACAAAACTGATAAAGCATGGTTTTCTTTTTCATTGTTTTTTTTCTATTAAAATAACTCATCATATTACTAATCCACACAAAAAAATCACCCTCACACACCAAACACATACATAAAAAAAAAATATAGACATCTGATGTTGTTGCTACAACTAACCAAGTCGAAGTAGAACACGAACAAAAAACACAGGAGCATGAAATTCCTGGTGCAACAACATTTAGCACATCTACTAACATATCACAGTGGCATGAAGAGGAACAGCAAGAATTCCAAGCAATTGTGGCTGACTTTGAGCGTCGTCTCAAAGAACAAGTCCAATTAGCTCGGGAAGATGTGATACGGGAATTGGAGGAACAATTTCAGGTAATTTAACTAACATTTGATGTTATTTGTTGTGATTCTAACATTTTTCTCATCACCTCATCACACTCAAGAGTGAATTTTATCTCAAATTTATTATAATTCATGGATTATAATTAGATATCAAAAATTATTTTTAGAATGGAGTTGCATCCAAATAAATAAATGACACACAAGTGTGTTACATTCCTATGCTCTTAATGCACCTCGACACTGCACATAAATAATTTTTCATTTTATTTTAAATTCAAAGACTTTCAAAACAAAATTCAAGACACATGGACATCTCATGGGACATTTAAATGTTAAAATTCTTCAGAAATCTTAGAAAATTACGTTAAAAATATGAATTTAATTACTTATTTGCCTTGATAATGATAATCATTATTTTATGACATAAATTATGGACATTGTGACTCAACACACGCATGTAATCTTAGAGAATTAGTAAGAATAACTTACAATTGATAACACATTTCATTGCATTATGGATGAATGGAACTCATTTTTATTATTATTATTATCATGTGTGATCTCTTTTTGTTTGTTCATTTTCTTTTATAAAATAAATGTTTACAGATCGTTGCTCTTTATCTTCATTCGCTCTTGTATTTATTTAAAAGAAAAAGGGGAAATACTTGTATTATTTTTGTTTTGAATTCTAATTTAAGAATTTCTCTTACTGTTTTAATCGCATATTCTCTGTTTTGAATTGAAATTGTCTCTCAAGAGCGTTAATATGTGGAAAATTTTGATGTTCAAGTAAATTTTGATCATTTCTGAGATTGTGTCTAATTGAAATTTTGATTTGATTCAAGTCTGATATGAAAATTTCACACCCAACTCGGACTATTAGACTAACTTTTCATGGATTCTGAATTTTTTGATTAATTCAAGGTGAACCCTGATACAAAAACCTGTACGACGCGCCTCAATTTTGTTTCCTATGCTTTGGACAAGTGAAGGGTTAACTGATTTTCCCCAGTTTTTCCGTTACCCAGGACTTGAATCAATAAATGAAAAAATTTCTTTTCATATTCCTTGAAATATCTTAAGATCCACCCAAATTTCATCCAACAAACCCTAATTCAATTGACTTTCAATTTCATTTAAACAAGAACTCACTCTAAGAACATATGATACAACTGATAATTTTTCTCTTACTTCCATTCAATTCAATTTAATTTAATTTTCATTTCATTTGAATACATTCTGAGCACACCAATTCATCATCATACGAGAAATGAATCAGTTTATTTTTGAATTTCAAAGAAGCCGGTTTGTTATTTTACTTTGCGGTATTCTCACAAAAAAATAAAAATAAAACACATTTTTAGAATGAAAATAAATTTAATGTGAAAAAAACAAAATAATAATAAAAAAAGAAATAAAATTTACACATACTCGCACTCACACTAGACATTGTTGTGACGGAAATTGAATTAAGATTAAAAACGTGTTTTTCAATCAATTTTCAGTGAAAGGAAAAACGTTTGTTTATATTTTCATGTAACATAAATAATAAATTAAAGTTAAAACATTTGAAGTTGAAGTTAAAACAAAGGGCTTTTAAATAGAAGTGATTCAATTCTTTATAAAAGTAAAACATCTGAGAAAAAAAATTATTAAACGGGTACGTTACAAATTGAATAATAACATTTTCCATGTGTGGGTGTTAAAATGAGAAAAAAATTGTATTTTGACTTGAAAATGAAAACAAATTACAGTGACCAGGTCAAAATTTTGCATTCAAAATATGTGTGAATTCACTTTACAGAAAAAAATAGATTTTTTTTTAAAGAAAATCACACATGAGATTATTTATTTTTGCACAAAAACACACAATAACTTGAAAATTTTCCGTTGAAACGCATATTTTATATCGTAATATTTTTTTAATAGTTGAAGGATTGTTTTCGTCTGAACAAATCTATGTGTGTGTTTACGAAAATTTATGTTTTTTTCATGTGTAAAGTGATTTAGTGCCAACAAACAATTGAAAAGTGGATCAAATTATGTTGAAGAGCACAATTTTATGTGAATTTGTAAGAAAAATTAGAGTGGAATGTGAAACATAAATTTAAATTGAACATAAATCAGAAAAAATTTCAACAAGGAAGTGAAATTTTATGGGTACCAAGCATGTTTCAAGTAATTATTAACCCTTTTTAGCCCCAGCGCTTTGACAGTTGAATCACCCTTGAAAGTCACCAACGGTTTTTTTTTCAAATATTTATTTATCTTCTTTTGTTTACCAATAAAATCATAAGTGCAAGTACCTCCATATCACAATTATTTCATTGAAATTGATTTTTATTACTTTCGATTAAGAACATTTTTATTTGTGTCAAATTTGCATGAACTTGATTTGAAATGATTTGATTTATTAAGAAATAACGTATGTCAAATTATGACACAAAACAGTTTTTGACCGTTAAACTGAAAAAAATATAATAAAAAAAACAATTTATTTAAATTGAATCGCATTCAATTTATTTTTATTTTATCATTTCCGTAAAATTCCCATTCAAAAGACATGACATGAAATTTCTTTTATTAAATCTTCAAAAATAAATTAAGACTTGCCAGGCATTTGAGAGTCAACTGGAGCGGCGGTTTAAATCAATTTCATGTTCCATTTCATTTTTTTATTATTGTTTTACTTTGTTTATGTAATGTCTAATGGAATTTTGACGCAATCCAATGTAATGCAATTCAACGTAATGAAATGTAATCAAATAAAAAAAAAATAAAATGAACATATCCCGCATAAATTTCATGAATTTATTTTTGGATACAAAATAGTTTTTGTTTTATGTTGCATGAAATTACAAAAATATGTTCATTTGAAATTTAAGGGTCATTGTTTCATGATTTGACATGTAAGATTTTGTTCTTTTTATGTAAGATTTTTCAATTTTAAATGTTCCTTGAAATTTTATTTTAAAATTAATGACGTTAATCCCCTTTTTTGTTATCAATATTGGAATATCATGGATTGCAAATGCTTTGAATATTCATGACAAATAACGGAAGTTGATAATTTTTATTAATATAACGAATGAATTGTGTTTATCGTATTCCGTGTGTGTGCAATGTAACTGATAAAAGAACAATTTATGGAATTATTCTGAGCAAATCAGGGCCTAGGGTCTTATTTGGGGTCTTGATCGGATTTTACACGTACAAGGCAGCGCCTGAAGTTCCATTTAGCTTATTTAATGCTCTTTTCTTCACCAAGATTCACAGGAATTTCAGTACAACATTCAAAATAAACCATTTTTCAATTTTTAACATAAAAAATTTCATATGCTGATTTTTTTCATGTTAATGGGATCAAAATGAGTACAATTTGATGATAAACAAAAATAATCTTTTATTATTATTAAATTTATGTTTTATTTTTGCTCATTTAAACCAAAACCACAACACAGCACTTGAGTCAAAGGCAATCTGTTTTTAATTTTAAATTTTTTATTGAATATTTTGAATATCTTACTCATAAATGAGTTAATTAAATTGTGATCTGATATCTTTCAACAAGATACCCTACTAGAACATATTTGGCATTAAGTGAGGTAATGGATCAAGGAATTATTTTATGTTCCATGTCTGGATGTTATTCCGGATGTTATTGTTGAATTTTAGTCTTAGATGTGTTAAATTTAAAATTAAATAAAATGAAAAAACTAAGTGTTGAATAGCAAAAAGGAAATTAAATGAATAAAAATAGGAAATTTAAAGAAAATTTTGTGATAAAATGATGTCACAATAAAAAAAAATATTTCAAATGGATAAAAATTGTCTCATTTTAGTGATGATATAAAATTGAAATAATCATTGATGAATTAATTGAAAAAAAAACTACGGGAGATGTCTTTTTATTATGATTAAAAAAATCGAACAGAAAATGCACACTGACAGTTATCATGGCTCAGAAATGAAATTCGTTGTAACTGAGTAAAATGGTTTCTGGAACAAGAAACATGAATTGCACTGGAAATTTAAATTTTAACGACTTAAAACGACTAACAATTTAATGTTTTCCAAAAATAACAATTATCGCCCTCTTAAACCAAATTTAATAGTTATCTTTCATCACATCCCCCAAATTTTGTTTTAATGTCAATTTTATCTCATTTTTCCATTTCCACTTAATGTATGTTTACATAAGTTTTCAATTCTTCAAACAAAAACAATTATTTTAAAACCCATGAATCAAAAAAATATTCTCAAAACGGTCCATGACAATGACAGTTACCGTGATATTCATAATTAAAGGGCAATTTGAAAGATTTCCTGGAATTCCTTTAATTTTGAATTTCAAGTTCATTACCAAATTCTCGTTAAAATAAATCCTGAAGATTTCTTTCGTCAAGAATATGCAATACCGGGAAATTCAAAAATTAAAATATCTCAAATATCAGACATGAAATTATTTAATAACAGAAAATTTTCTTTATTTGAATATGAAATTATACGTAAAAAGGTATTAAAAATGTCTATTTTTAAAACAGAGTGAAATAATACTTGACTTCCTTTAACATGAAAGTATTTTTTTTCTCTCATTTCATTTCATTTCATTTCAAAAATAAAGACATTAAAATATTTTTAGACATATCATCACAAAAAATCATTATTTTCTTCCATTTCTCATATATCAAGAAATATCAAGAAAATTTATTTTCTTTTTAATTAATTTTTTTGAAATATGAAACATACAAACACGAATCATGAGGAAGCGAACATAAATTTTCATTTTAAAGGAAAAACTTCAAATGTTGCATCACTAATTAGACGTGACTCGAGACACACACGTTTTGATCAGAATTGATGATGAAAAAACACATTTTCATATGAATTTCAATTATTTTGTAACATTTTATTTGGTGCAGTGTTGCAATTAACCAGCTGGAGATGAAATTTATGTTGCATTTCATTTGATTATTATTTCTAATTTTAGTCAGATTAATGAGCGAAATGTGTGATTGAGAATTTAAATTCTTCTGTTTTGAATTTCCAATGAATGTAAAAGTTTATTTATTTAATATTGAAAGTTTATTTTCATATTAAATAATAATAATTATCGTAAACACTTGAACCACAACATAAAATTTTGTAAATAAATAATAAAATTCTTATTAATTTCTTTAATATTTATTTGTTTTGTGTTGTTTTTTTCATTTTACAGGCGCTTGCTTCGGATAAAGCCCCCAAGGAAAGTGATTGGCCTCGTGAATTCCTTTTGCTACGTGAACAGTTCACAGCAAAAAGTCAATTAGAAATCACCCAACTCAAGATACAACATGCCGAAGAAATGGCCCGTATAAAATCAGATTACGAATGGAAATTACAACAAAAACTCAAAAGACAGAACAAATTTGATTCTAGTCGTGATTTGGACAAAATCATCAATGAACGTGATACATTGAGAGAACTCTCATCCACCCTGAGATGGGTTTTGGGTGAACTTGCCAAATATTTTAGTGTATATGAGAATGATTTGAATGCCACATTATTTGAGGAATTACAACGATATGCTGATCAGGCACTACTTGAGACATCGACTGCCTTGGAAGATCAAGCCCAAATTGAGGAAATTCAAGAAAATGAAATTAACAAAACAGTCATTAATGAATCTGTGATATCAACGGTTTCAAATACCTCTAAGAAATTTGTTAAATATGCTGCTGATATGTCAGGAATTTTATCACTTATCGAAGAACCATCAATTATGAGTCTCCTTTCAAAGAAATCAGGACAAGATCAGGAATATGACGTCAATGTCGAGGATTGCCTTGAAAAGTTGAAGAAAGAAGCGTGTCATTTACTTGGATTGAGTCAACAACTTTGCAAGTACAAGGATGACGAGAAAATGTCAGATAAAAGTGATAGTTGTGAGGAAGAAGATGGACTGAAAAGCAGTAAAAAACGTTCTGTAGCTATTGCAGCAACAAAATCCCTTGATGACAATGCCATTACAGTAAATCAACAAAGATATGCCAGAATTGAATTGCCACCGACAAACAGTCTCCCAATATTTACCTCCGAAGATATCGCTAGTATAAGTTTCGAGCCAAAAAGTGAACTTAACGTCAAATTACATGAACTCAAAAATCGACTATTAAAATCCGAAGATGAGCGTCGAAGCTTAGAAACAGAACTTGCCGAAACACTTTCACGCCACGATAGTCTGGCACAAGAACTAAAAGACGTCAAACAACAACTTGTCAGTTTAGAGTCAAACAAGGAAATGATAAGTGAGGGTTATGGTGTGAATCCAATGGGACAACCAATCAAATCACATGCCACTAGTTTACTTGAATTACAAGAACGGGCAAAATCCTTTTTAACGCCATCGGAAAATAGTTCATCAAATAACAATAGTCAATTGCTGCAATTAATTGAAGATTTTTGTCGTGAAAGTGATCGATATTTCGAGGAAGGCAAACAAGGCGAGGACGATTTGAAACTACAGGTCAGTAAATTTATACTAGTAATTGCATGTTTAAACCCAAATTTCCTTTAAAATCCCTTAAATTTAAAAAATTCCTTCATCAATTTAAATTTTTATTGAAACAGAAACACATTCAAACTAATACAAAAACACAAAAAGACGTAGTTAGTAGTAGAAAATGTAAAATTCACGTAGCTCACAGTAATTGTTGCGCCTGTTATGAAAGTTGTGAACAGGTAAAGTAAATTTTTGCACAAAAACTGTAATGTCACGTCATATTTTTTCTGTTATTGGTGAAGGAAGAGAGTGATTTGTCCTTTAAATCCTTTAAAATATCAAATTCCTAATGCATTTTAATTCAAATTTTACTAATTTTTATGTAATTTTTTGTAAAATGTCACTAATTTTTGTTTTTATATTCCCTTTTATTATCCATGCTGCTAAAAAAATATCCAAATGTGTATGTTTATGTTGCTGATTTCCTCTACTGTGTTGCATCAACGTCATTTTTCGTTTCAAAATTTCATTGCATCATACTAAAAAAAAAAATTAAATAAAAATGTAAATTAGATTGAGGCGGCTGACAAACAGCTTAAAGCAACTCGCAAATTCCTTGAAGAACAGGCAGCTGAACGTGAGCATGAGCGTGATGACTTCACAAAAGAAATTGAACGCTTAAAGGCAGTTATTCGGGACAGGGACAAGGAACGAGGTGTCCATGAACGCACGGAAAAAGAGGTATGAAATTACTTTTCATTTTTTTTTCACATTAAAATCACGAAACATTGCACATTATAAACTTTTTAATGATTTTTCACTTTCACACGTAAATCTTGGTGTTTGATTGGATTTTTATTGATTTAATAAGCAAAATTATGATTTAAATGCAGTAAAAAACTTTCAGTACTAACCTAAATTTCATTCTCTTACCTGATTCTATCAAAAACTGTTCTATTATGAAAAAAATGTATTTTTCGTGTAATTTCTTCATTTATTTCAACTCTTTATGGGGCATTTAGTGGTTGTATTTTAACTTAAATTAAAAACTTCTTTCATCGTCTTAATTCATTTCAATAACATAAATCTTAAACGGAGACCCAAAATTTGAATTTGAGCTAATCGTCTCACAATCACACGCATCATCATTTCATTTCAATTTAAAATTAAAAACCGTTAAAAATCAGGCTTAAGCACTCATTTGCTGTGTCAATTCACATTTCATCAAGAAAAGTGTCCATTGTAACCTAATAAAATCACAATTTTCACCTAAAATGTGAAATTTTTGTTCATTGCTTTATTTTTCTTTCATGTTTTGTCTCACCACACATTTTGCTTTGAAACACAATTGAAAAAAAATACATCAATTGAACACTTAAAAAAAAATAATCCTTAAAAAAAACAAATTACTGTAGGAGCTATATGGAGAGTTGTGCATTAGTCATGAGCAAGTATTAGCACAAGTAAGTTTTGACGAATTTAAAAGAAAAAAAAAATGTAATTTATTAGAATTAGGATTTATTGTTTTAAATGAATTAGAGTAGAACATAAATGCTTTTTTTACTTTTTCCCTTATTTAACGTAATTTTTAGAGTAGATTCAAAAACAAAATTTCTTATTTTTCTTAATTTAAAAGTAATTTCTATTAAAATTTCCTCGTATTTTTAAAGGTTGATCAAATGAAACAACAAATTGAATCATTACAACAAGAAATCACGGAAGGTGAAGATAAGCGATCAAAGCTCGAAAGTGATCTCAAGGATTCACTCAACAAAATTTATGATCTCCGTGAAATAATCACAGAATTGGAGAATCAAATCGAGTCAAGGACCACCCAAGAAGCGATTTATTGTGATCGTATCAAAGAACTTGAGGCTTACATCGATGCTCAAAATACTGCAAATGATACACTTACAAATGAGGTTGAAACACTAAGACTGAATATGGATGAAAAAGCTTTCCTCGAACGCATCACTTACCTTGAGGGTGAATTGAAAAAATTGCGTCCAAGTGGAGAGCAAAGTATTGTCCTTGAAACAATTTCGGATAATTTGCGAGTAATTGAAACGACCCTTGATCGCAAAACAAAATTCCTTGAGTCATTGCACGCTGATGTGTGTTCAGCTTCGTGCAGCAGTCCATCTGAAGATATTTCCCACCAGGATTCACCAATTAAGAAGTTGGATTCATTACCACTTGAACCGGGATCGTTACCCGTAGATGAAGTGCAAAGAATCATTGAAAAGTTGGCGAAACATTCGAGGGCAGAGGAAGCTGCTGTGAAGAGAATTAAAGATTTGGAAATGCAGATTGTTAGTTCGAGAGTCACTGTTTCGGTAAGCATTTTTGTGAACTTTTTGCATTCTAATTGGTAACTGAAGAAAATTTCATTATTTGTGTGTTGTGGTAATTGGTCAAAAAAAGTGAAAATTTAAACAAAAAAATGTCTCATTTACTTCTCAGGTAATTGACAAATTAATGGATTGTGTTAATGGCCTTGAAGTGTTTTTTTATTGAATGGTTGCCAGAAATGAACAGGGAAAAATTTCCTGTCGATTTAAGAAAAAATGCGATATTGTGCCCACGTTTTGTGTCCGTTTGTGTGTGATTATATTTAAATTATTGATAAAAAAGCGTCTTAAGATTCGTGGTCAGGAATTTTCTTCTTCAAATTCTTTCTTTCAAATTGATTTCAATGTCTGAAAATGCACTTGTAAAAATTGCTTAAAATTACGTTTAATTTTTTTTAAATTTAATCTGTGAATTGACAATTTTTTTACCTTAGACGCTTCTCAGGGCCCAAAATTGAGTCTCTCAAATTAAATTAAATAAATTGATTTCATTTCTAAATTTATGATATCATTCAAATAAAAATTATGTTCAACAGAGCCAAAGTGCAACGACATCCAACATACACAAAATCTAAAAAAATTATGAATTGACGTGACGATCACTAGACACGCTTCATTTTCAAAAATTTCTCCCATTTTTTTAATTTCAATGAGAATTTTAGATGATCCATGACGTAATTTGTGTGTGTATTTTTCTATTAAAACACATTCATATGTTAAAACTCTTATCGAA
Source organism: Culicoides sonorensis (assembly GCA_900002565.1). NCBI lineage: Eukaryota > Metazoa > Arthropoda > Insecta > Diptera > Ceratopogonidae > Culicoides > Culicoides sonorensis. Next base: position 157,362 of record LN483490.1, on the reverse strand, counting down.
TGCTATAAAATTTACTCATGTATGTCATTGATTTACTACAAAATTTTGTATGAAGATGATCAGTGTAGTATTTGTAGTCGATTTAAATACAAATCAACAACGTAAGCAATAATATTTTTTTTTTTCAATGTAAATTTCTTACACATTGTACAAAAGTGAAATGAAGACAGCTGTTTATTTAAAATAATAACATTACATTTTTGTAATATTTTTTAAAGGGGAAATTTATTGTTTATTTACATTTCAAATGAAATTTTTAATTAAATTAAAACTTAGAATGAGACAAAATATTTATTTTTTTAATGTGTAATGGAATCAGTGCTGAGTGTAAGTGTGATGAAATTTAAATCAATTTCAAGTGAAATTTTAATTTATATTTTTTTAAATTAAATTTTCTTCCCATAGGAACTTCAAAATGAGCGTGACATACTTCAAGAACGCATGTCCGAACAACTAGCTCGAATTTCGTCACTTCAATCTCGATTAGACGAACAGCGCTTACGTGCCGAGGAACTTCATCGTCAAGGCACATCAGATCTCAATATACGTGTACATGATTTACAAAATGAGGTGACAAATCTCAAGGAAACCCTTATTGCACGTGATAATCAAATCAAAAACTTAAACACCGCACTTGAAAACAGTAAAAATGCCATTGAACGCCTTGAAGTTGAATTGGCAATTCGTCCAATGAACGAAACAGCGGAACACATTCAAAAATTGGAGAATAATTTACGTCAACAAAAGGAGGACAATGAAGCTTTACGTGATAAAATCAAAAATGAGATGATCAATAAATTGGCGATTCCGGATCTCATTGAAACAATGTTGTCAGATAAAAATGAGGAAATTGATCATTTGAAAGAGAAATTGATGGCTAAAGAGCGTGAATTGCAAACATACGCACATTTGTTTGATAAACAGAATCCGAGCAAGAATGAGACTGGAATTGATGATCAAAAAAGTGCGAGAACTTTGAGTGATATCATTTCACTGTCAGAATATGACGAACCTGATGTAATGCGACGACAAGCTCAAGCCCAGGAGAGAAGTAATGACTTTGCTATACCAGGTGCTAGCTTGCATGGATTCCCAATGGTAAGTTTATTGAAAATTTTAAATTAAATTTTAAATTTTTAAATTAAAAGTCCATGTTCAAATGTCTAAAAAATATAAAATTATATCAAATTTTATAGCTGTTCATGGGAGACTTTTGCTTTGTGACTATTAAGGTTAATTTAATGTTGAGAATTTAAATCTTTGTAGTCTTTGTGCATTCAAATAATTGTCGCTTTCTTTGTAAAAGCAATTTATTATTAAAATTTGAATTCAAACAAAAAAATATCACATTGCATTAGTAACAGCACATTTTATTTTTTTTTAAACTCCACAAAATGAAATCAGACTAATATTTTGATCTTAATTTAACAGGAAACCTCATCAAAACACTTCAATTCAACACAAAGGACTGGAACAACAACAGATACCTTATTTGGACCACGTGCTTCGACATCACGGAAAGACAATTCAACATTTGCTCGTCCCGAGTTCTACCCAAATATGTCTGATTATCCAAAAGATGCTAACTCAGTTACACCGGACATGCAACCACGTCACATCAATTTCAGTCTAGCAGAAGAAACGGCTTCTAGTGTTAGATTGAGAAGAGAAAATCTCTTGGGAACTCCTGCTATCATTGAAGAAATCACAGACGAAGACTTATCACAAATTGCTGAAGAACCACAAAAAGAAGAAATCGAAGAATTGCGTAAACAAGCAGCACGTGTTCCAATTCTCGAAAAAGAAATCGAGAGTCTCAAACTCGAATTAGACCAATTTAGTGTTGAATCCAAGGACAAGGTTGACGGCATAGTCAATGAGCGAAAAGAGCTTCAAGCTGAAATCAATGATCTTCGTATCAAGGTATCAGAAATGCAAAAAATTGAAGTTGAACTCAAATACAAGTCACGTGAAATTGAGGATCTAAATGCCAAGTTACGCCAATTCCAGACCGAAATGGAGTCAAGAAATGAAGAAATAGCAATTTTACAGGATAAGAGTGATTCAAAGGCTGCCGAATGTGAGACATTGCAACTTGAGATTGAAAGAATGCGTAAATCAGACATTACTAAGAGATTAATGTTCCAAATTGATACACTCACACAACAAGTCGATTCATTGAACAAAATAATATCACATAAAGATGAGTTACTGTCGAAATTGGAGAAAGACGCGACAAATCATGCAAAAGCAGAGCGTGATAACAGTAGTCTGGAGGGTGATTTGCATAGAATGAAAAATGAACTACATGAAACTAAACAAAAATTAACTGATAAATTGATCTCGTATGAAAAAATGAAAATTGATCTTGTGGAAGCGACAAAGGAAATTGAAATACTTAAGCAATGCATCCACCAAAAAGATGCCCTGATAAGAAATACATCGGGAGGTGAATTATCTGTAATTAGTGCACAATTACAAGAAGCTCAAAATGAGAATTTGGAATTAAAGACTGAACTTGAACGCTTGAAATGCATTCTTGGTGGTGGTGAACATTCTCAGGATTCGCAAGACTTGCAAAAACAAAGTGACACACTTGATGCCAGATTAACTGAACTCAAATCATTACTCGACCAAGAAATACAAAAATGTCAAAATCTTATGCAGATTCGTGATGATCTGCAAAGTGACTTTAATGAGCTTAAACGCTGTTATGACATTGAAAAAGATAATGGCATGAAATTGCAAATGATTCTTGATACAGAACGGAAACAATCAAATTCGATGGCAAATCAAGATGCAAATTTAATTCAAGCATTGAGAATTCGTTTAGATGCTGCTCTAGATAACGAAGCAGCATTACAGGAGGCTCTTGAAAAGGAGCGTGCTAAAAGCGATCATTTAGCTGGAGTGCAACGTACTAAATCGTTCGATAATTATATTATGATGCGATCACCATTGGAATCACCCAAGAAATTCCATCGGTCAAGTGATTTTGATTCAGAGGCCATTTCACGACTGGAATCTGAAATTAAAATGTTAACAGCACAAAAGGAACGTGAACGTGAAAGAGTTATTGACATGCAAAATATTCTTGAACGTGAACGTCAAAGATTCGAGTCAGATATCAGTGAAAGAAATGAATACATTGAGAATATGAAGAGAGAAGTGACTCGTATTAGTAAAGATAAGGAAATGCTTGAAAATGAATTAGATCACACACAGGAAAAACTTATGTTATCACAGCGTGAAATTGAAACATTGGAACAGCGTTTGGTTCAAATGCAAGAATTGGATTCTCGTCGATCAGTGCGACGTGGCAAAGAAATTGTAGAATCAAGTAAAACTGCGACAGACTTGCATGGTGTCAAGGAGAAACTTAAAGAGGTGGAGAAAGAACGTGATTCTCTCTGTGAAACAATTGCCCGATTGAAACAAGACATTGAACGTGGCGCTCAACGAGAGGCCAAATATGCAGAAGCTCTATCTCAAGCTAACCTTGATTGTGCAGTTCCAGAACAATTTATGGAAAAATTACGTGAAATGAATCGACTTTTAACTGAAAATGCCAAAGAAAATCGACAATTAGTGGAGACAATGCAAATTCTCTCAGAGGAAAGACGAGATTTGCAAAAACGAATTATTGAACTTGAACAAGATGGAGCAAACTTTTATCCAAGATCGGATTTGGAAGAGAGAGCAAATCATTTGTTCGGTAAATATTTGAGAACGGAGAGTTATCGCAAAGCGTTAGTGCATCAAAAACGATATTTATTGATGGTGCTTGCCGTTTACGAAGAAAATGAAGCCAAAGCAATATCAATGCTTGGAAATGAGAAAAAACCACCTAAGAGAAAGCCTACATTTAGAGGCGCTGTGTACGTTGTCATCGCCATTGAACGGATGAAGTACGTTGTTCGAAGATGGCACAGTGGAAAACGTGTTGCGACCAAAGCTGTTTTCTCACAACAATTTGCTCCAAGGTAACACAATTTCATTTTATTTAAACATTCAATTTCAACATTAAATATCAATTCCAGACGATCTCAGTCAGCAAGCAACAACGTGTGGACCACAAGTCATGGTGATCACATCCATTACGGACTAAATCCCACTTCACCTCCATGTCGTGACAGACCATGTTCAAATACAACACCAAATTTATCAACAATTCGAAGTAATCGAATTCACGGAGAAAATACCGCCTCGCCAATTCCAAACCAATTAATCACTGAATTCACTGAAACCGTTAACATTTCATCAAATTGATGACACGCCATAACATTAGATATTAATATTCAAATGAGAAATTCCTAATTGATTTTAACTTTAAATTAAAACAAAACAAAAAATATTGATTTTGTGTTTTTAAACCCTTAAAATAAATTTTTAATTGTAATTTTTCCATTGAGGAAATGAAACTTTTTTGAACTGTACTATAAAATGAAAAATTTCTTATAATTATTTTTCAAACAAATTATTATAAAATAAAAAAACGAAATTTCTAGACAAATATAACACATCTCTAACATTTACTTAAATTTTTTACTCAATTTTGCAAGGAAAAATAAAATTTAGTGCCTTACAAATAAAAAAATTAAAACCCTAATAAAAAAATGAATGGTCACGAATGCAAAACAATTTCAAAAAATTAAAAGATATGTTTAAAAAAATATTTTTCAGTTCTATGACATTAATTTATTTAATTAAATTTAAATTAAGACGTTTGCCATGTTTTGTTAAATTTAAGTTAATGTTTTTTTTTTATTAAAATCACTTGTGTTGATTTTCCTTGATTTTTCACTTTAATAAGTTATCTTATTTATTTTTATTATTCTATTAAAATAACGAAAAAAAATATGTAAAATATAAATGAAAAGTATTAAATATTTTTTTTTAATTTAATTATAAACGAACGATTGATATGAGTGTTGTAAACTAACAATAAAATTAAAGTAAAAAAAATGAAAAGCAAATATAGTTAAAATAAAAACGCTAACGAAAAGGTACAAACTCTATAAGTAACGATAAAAATACGATTAAGATTTAAAAAAAAATTAAATTGAAATGCAAGTCAATATAAAATTTGTATAAAAAAATAATAAAATTTAGTTGCTCATGAATCATGAACATAAATATTTAATCAATGATCGATCATATCCTTTAAAAAAAAATTAAGAATAAGTTAAATAAATTTATCAATTTTCCTGTAAAATTAAATGTACAGTAAAATATTTCCCTTACTTTTGCTATATTTTGAAAGTAGAAAAAGGGGTTTAAGTGATTGTAGATAAGAAAGTTCTATGGTAGTCACATAACATGCACCATGCCACACTAAAATAAAATTAAAAGGCCATATATCTTTAAATTATTATTAAAATGGAAGATTTGTTTGTTTACTGAGAAATATAAAATTAAATTAAATTAAATTAATTTTAAAAATAAGTTAAGTTTGTTCATTACTTGAAATAAATTTTGATTTTCCTTTTTTTGAATAAAAAACAGTATGAAATTTAACGATTTTTTTTCTCATTTGAATCTAATGCTAACTAAAATAAGGCTTCATTGAAAATTTACCTGCACTCAGGCTACACTTTTGGACTTATCCGGTATCTCTGTTACCATGATGGGAGGATCTTTGTTTTATCCTATCAATACAATCAGAAGGAAGTTTCTTAAAAAAAGACTTAATTGAAATCCTTCAGATTAGATTTCAAGGGCGATCTCAGAGGATAATCAGCACTCAGACTTACAGACGGGTCCATTGTGTATGAAATCGAAATCCTTTCTCTCTGCAAATCTCATGTTATTTAAATAGAATTTCATGAAATGGATATTTTACATTTCTTAACTGTGTGGTTGAGTTTATTTAAAAAAAAATAATAAAATTGCATTTGACAGCCCATTAATTTTTTTTTTTCTAGAAATGTTGATTATGAAATACAATACAAAAAATCACGTTGAATGCCGCGTTTTATTATTCGAAAAGAAACAAATAATTTTTTTACACAAAATTTTGAATTGTTTGAATTTAAATTTTATTCATTATTTAAGATACAAAAGTGCATTTTGTGTTAATCGCGTTTATTTTTAGCAGAAATTGATGATTTTGTATGAAAATTCAAGAAATTATGGAAAATTGGAAGCTCACTCAATGGATCACGGTATGTGATCCTTATAATATGTCACGTGGACTAAATGATACTAAAAGAAGAATTTTATTTAAATTCATTTGAAAAAAAAATCGAGACATAGAGCTAAAAAAATAATCAATTGAATTTTTTTTTATTAAAACGTGATAATGACGTTCAATGCATACAAAATTCAAATTTCACCAGATTCAAAATCCCACTTGAATAACCCACAACGTTGTACAATTACATAAATTCAGACTCAAATTCAGATTCTCAATTTATATCCCAAGTATCAAGTAAATCGCTTTTAAATCACGATCAACAGATGGCAGTCTATAATCGACGAAATGATACGTAAAATAAGGTAAACATTTAAAATTCATTGCATACATTTATGAGATAATTTTCATTTGAGTAATTTGATTTTCTTTTTCCTTTTGAGTGATAATTCCTAAATAACATTTAAACATTAAATGTTGACTTAGGATGTAACATAAACGATAAATTTTCACCATGCTAATTAAGTTAAGAGAGGAATTTCATGTTTTTCTCTCCAACTGTAAGAGAAATTCACGTCAAAGCAAAAAAAAAATGTACAAGAAAAACAACATTCCTCTAACATTTAAATCATTTTCTACAACATTAATAGCAATAATATTTATTTTTCTTATCACTTGCATTTATCAAAACACCACATTCTCGTTCAAGTAATCAAGTTACTACGCTTGTGCATGTTATCACCACCCGCCTCTGATAAAAAAAACCATTGAAATCGCATATCGTAAAATAAAATAACATTAAAAAAAAATTGTTAAATACAATTTCCTTTCATTCATATCTTTTCAGTCTGTTTACGGCTTTTCGTTGAATCAGATGATAATAAAAATATAATAAAAATTGTCCTGTTATTTTGTTTTTCTTTTAATGATAAAAGGAAAATAACATTCCATACAAAGTGATAAGAGAAGTGAATTGATAACAGTATAATACGAGAAAAAAAACACAACCTACGTAAATACGATAAAGAAAAAAATAATATCTAAATATTGTGTTGCCATATGTTCAATTTTCCGTTAGAGAAATTAAATATTTTATGATAACTCGAAAAAAATTAATATTAAAATAAAGTGTTTAAGTTACAAAATTTTATACATTTCAACTTCTTCTTGTTAGTTGAAGTTTGTTTTATTGACAGAAACCGGCAAAATGCAATTTAAACTGATTGCTTTTAAATGAAATTATACAAAAAATATAAATAACGAATCTTTTGATAACTGAAGTAGAAAAATATGCTCATTAGACTGATTTTTATATAAAAAGCAATTTTTGCATCAAAAAATTTTAATACAAAAATTCATGGAATAAAATAAAAATACTTTTAGAGGACATCTGTTTGCATTTCAATTTATCAGATGTTTTAAAGGTGAAATTTAATTTTAACTGCATAAATTGAAGTGAAGTGAACTATTTTTAAATAAAGAAATGCAGTTTTATTATTACTATAAATAAACTTTTAAGGAGCTTTAAGTGTTTGAGAAGAAATAACATAAAATTCAAAAAAAAACATAGTGGTTTGCAAATAATTGCCTGGGAATTCGTTGCAAATAGATATTCAGGTAGGCGTTTCATGGTTTTTTTCAAAGATTTCACATTTGCATAAATTTACCCTGTGGACTGTTTCACAACACATTTTATCCCGGAAATTCCATTAAAGACCGTTTTTACGTAGAAAATCATCTCTGCGTCACATTGTAAGCCAAATTGATCCCATATTATCTCATATCATTACTATAATGAAGATTTATTCGCTTAATGTGACTAAAAATATCATGACCTCACATAAAAACAAATATTTGAACCGATGTATAAATAATCCACGAAAAAATAAGTAAAACAAATAAACAAAGTAATACCATTCAAAGTACAGCGTGAATTCCATGATTCATTTTATTACAATTGAGAGCACTTTAAAAATGGACAATTAAAAAAAAATAACAGAGGAAATATCTGAATTCGTTCTCACATTAATTGAAATTAAAAATTATTATCAGTCATAAAAAAATAATAGTGTTAAATTATGAAAATACCACGCATGGAATTTCAACTGTATCCATTCATAAACATCGATTTCACTTCAATTGATGTGTTATCGTTAAACCTCAATACATAACAGGTTTCATTTAATGAAAATAAAATTTCTTTGCTAGACAATACACATCAAATAAAACTGAAAATGAATGTCAAAAACGTGTCAATGTGATGATATGTTGCAGATTAATTTGATAACATAATTGGATCAATTTTTGTCTTTTCTTCTTATAATGGACCAGTCGTCTCCATTTAATTACATATAATCATTATTTCCTTCTAATATCATATTATTATAATATGTTTTATATGGATTTTTCTTTGAATTTTATATTATAATAGATATTAAAATATAAGATAAAACAGCGTTAGAATAATATTTTTTCCCGTAATCTCCAGGACAGTATGATAATTGATTATTGTTATTATGGATCATATAGTGCTGAGAGATGATGCCACGAGTGATATGCCATAGTGCCATTATTTTCTTATTAGTTTTATTATTTCATATTGTAATTTTATCATACGATGATGCTTTTGATGTTTTAAGTTGATGATACTTCATTTGAAGAGAATTTTTTGATCATTTTATGTTAAGTATGTACGATAAATGAGAAAAGAATGAAATGCATTTTCAGAATTTCATGTAATAAATGAGCAGCTAAGTCTACAATTTTTCAACAGATATTCCAAAAAACTTCTCGCCAAAAGTTTAAGGATCAGATAATACAAAAAAAATATATTTATTCAATTTTTTTTATAAAAAAATGAGTAATTTTTCTCTCAATGTCATTTGAGTAATTAAAAAGAAAAGCAGAAAAACAACACATAGAATTATAGTTCAATTAAAATCAGCAGAATAATTAAAATATCTGTTCAACGTTGAGCAAATATTTAACACTATGAAACAGGAAAAAACTTAAAGTCCATAGTCATAGTTGTAATTAAGGTTCTTATCGTTTTTGCATGAAAATCTTTTCATTTTTAATTCGTCCGACTCCAGTTTCAAGAGAAAAAAAGAATATTCTGAAATTGAATGAATGAAATTCAAAGAAAATCGGTTGTCATATTTCATTGAATGGTATTTCAGACTGTGGGTTGAAATTTCATTAAATACTGGTATTATTTTGTCTTAATCAAGGGAATTTTAGTGAATTGAGACAAATAATTATCGTTAAAGAGAAATTATTATCAGGCCTTGTATTACGATCCGATTCTACCAAAATTCAAGCATATCAGAAAATTTGAAGGAAAAAATCATCAAATGTTAAAAAAATGAAATGGCTTTGAATGTGAATCAAACCAAGTAAATTGAATAAGCCAGTGTTAGGTCGATTGGTTCTCATGGCGCTTTAAATTTACAGTGTAATTGCGTTTTGATATCCGTTTAAAAATATCTCAATATACTTAAAAATGTCATTTTCAGCCAATTTGTTATCATTTTCTTACATTTTTCGTATTAAAATACCCAAAAATTCCAAGAAAACATAATTACTTCGTTGAAAATACAAAATACAGAAATCAAAACAAAATACCCAAAATAAAATTATCTTTAAATTGGTTCATTTTTGCTATTCTTCAAACCTACATACAATTATTATGATTGTTGCTCTTTTGCCATTATTCAGAGGTATCCATAGTGATAAATTGTAAACTTTACCTTTTAAATGTACTATTTTTATCATCAAAAATATCTCATTCATTTGTGAAAAGATTATTTAAGACAAAAACAGTTGCTCAACTCAACCATTTTTGTCTTGAACTGTAATGAAAATGGATAAAAATTATAATTTTTTGTAAAATAAGGAAGTAATAATAATTATAACTTCAAGCAATATAAAATTTTCATAGACAATATTTAAACGTTCACTCTCACATAAATTGTGTATAAATTTGAATAAATCAATGAATGGAGGCGCCTGGTATCCTATGTAAACAAACAAGTAAAGTGAAATGATGGTACATAAGCTCTTTTATAATAAACAAATTATTATTATTTATATTTTTTTTTATTTACAAACAATTGCAGTAAATTACAGAAAACCGCTGAGTAAAATTAATTAATACCTGGATCTGATGCTATGAGGTTAAATGTCAGTTTAATTATTTTCATACATTTCACTTTACATGTAACATTGTCAATGAAACTTTTTATTTTTTTTATTATTTTTAAAAGTACCACATATGAAGAGATTCATCTAGATTTCCATGACAATAACAGAAAGTTTTCATTTTATGCCAATTCAATATGGTTTTGATCCCTGCCGCGTTATATCTCAGAATAAAAATATTTTTTTCATTTAGATGATCAACTTTTCCTTATTTATATTAAATTATTTTTAAAAATAAGTTAATTAATGACACCTTCGGGTCCTTTTTTCAAAAAAAAAATAATTAGTTGCTTTAAAAAGGTAAAATATGTACAAAAATACGTTTAAAATTAAATTGAAAGGTAAATTTTACATAGAAAAAATGGTGTAAGGTGTTAAATTTAAGGTACGAATTTATATTAAAGACATGTAACGACCAAAAAGATCTGTGATAAATTACAACACTTATTCAAAAAGTATTAAAAAAAAAGAAAAAAAATGTATTCAGACGTCACAACAGCAATTACCAATGAAATTTGAGACTTCACTCGTTTTTGATATAAAAATACATGGAAAATCGTTATCAGATTGATTTCAGCTTAATAAGAAGAAAATCTGGAAAAAATTATCAATAAATATTAATTAAAATGATCAAATTTCAAAATGTAACGATAAGGGACAGAAATTGGGAAGGTCAATCACGTATATGACGTCCTATACACGCGAAAATTCAGTATAAAATGTTATATTTGCGCTTAACGGGGTCATTTTCGAAACTTGTCATTAAAATAATGCAAAAATTTGTGTTAGTTCATTTAACTGCCGTAAAGTTAGTTTGGCGCTATTTTTTCTCTGTCATATACGTGGGTCAATAGCGTGAGTGTAGGAAAAAAAGGCAAATTAATCGTATTATGATACTCCTCATTGAGTTATGGGATCAATGGGATCTTGTATGAAAGTTTCACAAAATAAATAATTTTTTTAAAAACAGAGTAACCATCCGTGAAATATGAGTTAAATAAAAATTGTATCATATTTCCAAATAACCTTTGGTCAGAAAAACTTTCCATTTGTGATATTTTTTTTATGAAAGTTTTTTTTATTGAAGTCAATTCATATTCGTTTTCATAGAAAAATAGAGAAAAAAATTGTACTCGATGTTTCTCAATTTATTTTATTTATCGTAAAGGTGTATAAATAATAAATTTCAGGAGAAAAAAATTTTAAATGCATTTCAATGGAATATGAAATATGAATTGAATCGAATATTTGTCACAATATACAAAGATTAATTGAATTCTGGTATTTTCTACCTTTAAATAAAAACAGATTGCTTTTATCATTAAAAGTTCTTATACATGAGTGAATTTTTTCGCTACACTTTTACGGTGAATAATTTTTGCTTCTAAACGATGGTTGGAACTATTTAGGTGTCTCCAGCGTCACCTTCAACACAATTTGAAATGCAATTTGCTTGTAGGACTAAGATTTTTGAGTTTCTAATATAGAAAATGTTAAATTTTTCTCATATTTGACTTCACTGATTTCAATTTTCTTCAGTTAATTTTATTTAAAAAAAAAAATATGAAAAATTATCCTCCAAGTTAATAAATCGTGGGAATTTAATATAAAATATGAGTTTATTACACTCTTTCTAGATGTTATTCTAATTAAATTTTCTTCCTATGAAACAATTTTCTTCCGTGCATTTTTTGCTATCATCGCATGTTATTACAAAACTATTTTATCTTTATTAAATTCTTCCTACGAGTGGCTTTTAAGACGTATAGCTACACTTTAAGTTGAAAACACCCCGCAAATCACCCCGTAGTGCTTGCAAAAAATTCTGCATGTAAAGTGATTTGCGAGGGTCGTTTTCGGGGTTTATTTTTTTCACGTTTTATTTCGCGATACGCATTTTTTTTGTGATGCACGGGCTTTTTTCGCGATTCTTGACGGACGGACCAATGCACACCACGACAGCCCACAATATCGCCATGTTAAAAAAATTGTGCTGAAAAAAACATTTAAAGCATAAAAAACTTAACCCGCAGATGCCTCGTAATCGCCCCGCAAATAACCTTGCATGCGGGGTTATCTCCAATTGGAGCACTACGAGGTGATTTGCGGGGCATTTTCAACTTAGAGTGTAGGCATCCCAGAAATATTTGAGAAAAAAAACTAGAGACATGCTGATCGGGAAATCCGGATTTTAGTCAAGAATGCAAGCCTTCATTGTCCCACTCAAAATCAAGTCAATTTAATCATTTGTCTATTTTTTATCTCATTTTTCTACAATGCTCGCAATGAGTTAATTTAAAATAAACATTAAAAACAAATCTCAAATGAGCTCAATAATGTAGGACATTTAAACATGTTTTTATTTATTCCATAAAAATTATGTCAATTTATCTTTAATTTTTTTCTTTTTTCAACTTATAACAACAATAATCACATTGACACATCACGTTTTTTTTTGCAATTGCATAAATCTTTAACAAATTTCAAAAAAAAACATTATTTTACGTGAATTATTCTCATTCTCACATTGAAATTTAAATGTAGGCAAAACATCGAAGCTAGAAATCTGTACAAGAAAAAAAAACACGTTTAAATTTGTCTTTTAAATATAATGTGATGCTGAAAAATCTGTCAAATGTCAAATGTTACATAAATTTATGATGGTAAAAACGGGGCAATGATCTAATTTTTTATTTTCACAGCGTGCACTCTGATAAAGTTATAAGTTTATTTTGAGTTAGATTTATTTTTTTTTTTTAACTTTTTTTTTATTAATATGAAATAATATCAGAAAGAGAGAGAACTTTTCCAATTACATTATCATTATCATGAACTGTGTGATGTTACAATAAAGTTTAAGTTGAAGGTAATAAAGTATGAATGTGGAATTAAAATGAGGTCTATCCAATTACGATGTATGCTGAAATCATGTTTCCAGGAAAATGTTATCAAAAATTCATCAATGTATAAAGTGAATCAAACTTAATTTGTTTGAATTGATACGAAAAAGGTCGAGAAACATTTTAAAGAAAATGAAGTGCTATGATTTCCTTTTTTTCTCTAATAAATATGGTAAACAAAAACACTTCTCACTAAATTCAATTCAATTAAACGTGTTTTTCGTGCTTTTGTTCATCACATTCCTTGAATTGAATTTGGGGCAGGGTATTTATCGATCAAAATGGATTGAAAGGTAAACAAGCAAATTATGATTAAATAGTCTCTTGTTTCCTAATTTAAATTAATGGAGTGATGTTTTTTTTTTATTTAGATGATTAATATAAATGAGTTTTTGTGTGTGAATTTGACTTGAAGTTTTGAATATGAATATTTTTGAACATTTTCAAAGTGCTCGATTCAAAATGGATTAAAAAAAGCAATTCAATGCATAAAACTTGTGCAATTGTCATTATCGTAGGCTGAATTTTAATGAAAAAAAATACAATATTACACTCTGCTACTATTGAAATACCTTTCAATTCAGTCAAAAAGAATTTTCATTGAGGTAAACAATAGAAAATATATCAATTACGTAAAAAAAATGTATGATAAAGAAAAAATAATTGCACTACAACCACTTTTACGTCGTTGATGATGTCTCTGCATGTTGTGCAACTCCTTTTATTCTTACACAATAAGTCTGGACGTGATAAATAAATGACAAAGTTATGCCAAGCCAGAAAACCATATAATTTTATTGAGTGAAAAATTTTTTTTTTTTAAATTTTATTTTTATTTAAAAATAAACTAAATTTTTCTACATTTCAAAAAAGTTCTTGCCACAGGTTTCATAAAATATGAATTGAAGTCATGCAATTTGTAGTAAAATTTTAACATCATTCATTTTATTGAATTTATCATAACATTTAAAACACAAAACTCTTAAAATAAAGAACAAAAAACGTTCTTGATGTTAATTGAATTGGATTTTAATGTAAATCTTTATTTTTAGTGCTAAAATTTCGGAAAAACGTGTGAAATGCACACTGTAAGTTGAAAACACCCCGCAAACAACCCCGCGTAATATGCATAACCTAAGAGAGTGTAATGAGAGTGTAATGTTCGAAATTTTTATCTAAATTGACAGGAAATGCGTTAAAAATTGCATTCATCAAACAATCTGAAAGCGAGAATCAAAAATCTCCGTCTTCAGACCAAATTAATTTGTAATGCGGAGCGTTTTCAGCTTAGAGTGCAGCAAAAATGAATTAAAAAAAACTTGACATTGACCATAAACTTAGAAAATCTCCACGCGACACACAGACGACATCCAGCTTCACTCAATTTTTCCACATAGTTTACTTATTTTTTTTCATTTTAAATCATTTATGATAAACATACAATTGAATAATAAGCAAATTGTTTCCAATTGAAATGCAAATACTAAGAAATACACAGCGATAATCTAATAAACCATTATCAAGGATAAACATTTATTTGAATTTTTCAATAACACGCAAGCACACTTTTGTATTTAAATTAAATACAATTTTTTTTTTATTTAAAAATTAATTAATATTTTTTTTCTTTAAATGGAGACGTCTGGTATTTTTTTTTCTTTTTTTTCAATTAAAATCGACCAACGCTTTAAATGTCATGTCAATAATCTGACTAAATTTCAATTTAATCCTCTCTCTTCACATGTCACATCGTGATGTTAAATTAAAATACACTTAAAATCACACTTCATACCGTTATTATTTGCAAAATTGAACACATATTTGAATAAACATTTAAATACTTGAAAATCTGTCATCAGTTTGTTGAACGTATCCATTGAGAGAATGTCATGCATAATAATTTAACAACAAAAAAAACATCAATTTGTCTAAACCCTTTATTATTCAAGCTGTGTGTGTGGGTGTGTAGAAGTGTGTTTGTGATATTAATTGACTGTAAAACTGTATTTCCTTCTATTACAGGACAACCATGCTTGACAAATGTCTGTATTAAAATAAGTGGATAGGAGTAAAACATACATAAAAATTAAGCGGAAAACAATCAAGTGGATAAAAAAGTTAATTTAAAGGAATTTTATCATCGATAACACGTTGATTGGAAAATAAATTGTCATAAAATTTATCATTCAAGATGGTTTTTGTAAGTTCAGCTGTTTTGGGTGCAGCCACTGGCACAGGTGAGTTAATTTTCAATTTTTTTAAAATTCGAGTAACAATTAAAATCCTTTTTTTGTACAGGCTTGGCATTGCTTGTTGCAATGATGATCGTCGTTTACCGTTACTACGTTTATCGTCGTAAAGGCGCTGAATGGGAAGAACTTGATAGAATTGAAGAAAAACGTAACGCAAGGAAAATTCAACTTCAGGTGAGTTTAAATTGAGCTTTAAGCTTTAATTCATGTAGCTTTTTGGTGAAAAATTAAATTAAAAGCTCCTTTCATGGAAAAATGATCATGCGCGCAACAAGTGGTTTTGCTATAAAATTTCATGTGCTTATTGAAACTTTTACTATAAAAGTTTTATAAACGATTTCAATGAAAGTGAAAGCACGAACATTTAAAAGAAAAATAAGAAAAAATGTATTCTAAGCAAAAAATCACCATAATTATAAAAGTCTGATTGCTTACTTTCGATTCATATTATTTTATTTTTATACTTATAATTGACTGAATATTTTTTTTCCATTATTTTCATTGAGTGCGCCCACATCCATGAGCTGAAATTATTCAATTTGTTTACAATTTCTCATTTCATTCATTCAAAGTCATGTTTATTTGACATACTCGATACTTGTTTTTTTTTGACATTGACCTTGTAACATAATTAAAATTACTAAAAATAAACTGGAAAAGTACAAAGTGACCATCCTTATCAGAGATTACATTTCAAAAAAGTGGAGTGGATAATTAAAAGTAAAACTTGACCGTCATTAAATGAAGTGTGGCCTAAATTTTAATTGCTTTCATAAGATTTTGAAGTTCAAGTATTTTTTTTTAATCAAGGTCATATGAAAATATTTACTTATAATTAGAGGCATTGTTAAATTTCAGTTCAAGTCAACAGGAAATGAAGGAATCAATCTAGGTCATACACCTTTCATTATGATATGATAAAAAGGTTTCTTTTCAATATTAAAATAAATAAATCGTTTTTCATTTTTTTGTAAGGTTTAACGTTACTCGAGAAACTGGATACGTTACCCTTTTTTTGATAAAAAAGAAAATTAAGAATCACATTTATTTTATTATTGTTACAAAATCAAATTTTAGAATCAGATATTATTGATTTCAAAATATGAAATTTATTTTGTTTTTCTTTTTTAAAGAAAAGAAAAATCTTAAATAAATAATTTTTGTATTAAATTTCAGTATATTTAATATATTAATCATAAATATTGACTTTTTACAAGAGTTTTCTAAGAAGAAAACATTTTTTGAATTATTTTCCGTTAAATGATAGGAAAATACGCTTTTGAGACCGTTTTGTCTGTTACCTTGATAAAAATATTGGCATGTTACATGAGTGCTTAACAATTAATTGAATAAAATTGTTAATGGTGCTCATTTAATGCTGAATTGTGTTCGATTTATGTTGCATTGTGCTCATTTTATGCTACATGGTGCTCGTTTTATGCTGCATAGTGCTCGAATTATGCTACATGGTGCTCATTTTATGTTGCATGGTGCTCGATTTATGCTACACGGTGCTCGATTTATGCTACATGGTGCTCATTTTATGCTGCGTTGTGCTCGATTTATGCTACATGGTGCTCGATGTATGCTGCATGGTGCTTATTTTATGCTACATGGTGCTCGATTTATGCTGCATGGTGCTCGATTTATGCTATATTGTGCTCATTTTATGCTACATGGTGCTCATTTTATGCTGCACAGTGCTCATTTTATACTACATTGTGCTCGATTTATGCTGCACAGTGCTCATTTTATGCTGCATGGTGCTCGATTTATGCTGCATGGTACTCATTTTATGCTGCAAAGTGCTCGATTTATGCTACACAGTGCTCGATTTATGCTACATAGGGTCCAACATACAATGAGCACCATGTAGCATAAATCGAGCACTATGCAGCATAAAACGGACACTATGCAACATAAATCGAACACCGTGTAGCATAAATCGAGCACCACGCAGCATAAAATGAGCACCATGCAGCATAAATCGAGCACTTTGCAGCATAAAACGAGCACTGTGTAGCATAAATCGAGCACTGTGTAGCATAAAACGGACACTATGCAGCATAAATCGAGCACTGTGTAGCATAAATCGAGCACTATGCAGCATAAAACGGACACTATGCAGCATAAATCGAGCACTTTGCAGCATAAAACGAGCACTGTGTAGCATAAATCGAGCACTTTGTAACATAAATTGAGCACCATGCAACATAAACCGAGCACAATGTTGCATAAACTGCGCAGTTTCGTTAAATTTTTACAATTTATTTTTTGCGCGGTTTTGTTAATTTCAGCGCATTTTCGTTAATTTTTTGCGCTGATTCGTTCATTCACAATTACATTTTAATTTTTTTTCATTTTCCTTTCCAACCTGATTTATTTTCTTTAGGATACAATCTAAAAATAACAGTTCATTGCTACTGTTGTTATATTTTTTTTTGTATTGTATTTATGTTGTAAGGTAAATTTATTTATTCATTGTTTAACTTGCCATTGACTCTTTTCTTCATGTACTTATGGTTGATTTTATTATTTGTTATTCTTCAATGAAATATTAAAATATCTTATACGTGGAAAGGCTTTAAGCAAATAATATCAAAAAGAATTATTTTTCTATTATATTATTATTGACTTACTAGAATTTTCTTTGAATTTGCCTTGAAACCTTGTCAAACAGACCACAATTTAATCATTAAAATAATCTTTCTTAGAAATTGATTGAAATTTAAACGGGCACTATTAAAGTTCTTGATTTAACTTGAATCTCGATCTTAAAGTACGTTCACACCTTCATCTCAGTTCAATACAAATAGAAACCTTTCATACATAATTAGCTTAACTTGCCTGACATTATAAGATGTGTTTAATTCTATTATTTTTTCCATTTTCCTCTTTTCATAGAATAATAATAACAAAAAAAAATAGACATAACAATGAACAATGAAATGATGTCTCACGTAAATGCACAGATAAAATGATGAAGAATTTGCTCATAATAATGATATAAAAGGAGAGAAAATGAGAAGGTTACCAATATTTTGTTGTTCTTTGAGTTTATTTTCTAACATGCTTATGTACTTAAGAGCTTTTATTTCATAACATAATGCCTTTGTTTGCTAATTTTATTTAGTTGATTTCATTTATTCATAAAATAATACAAAAAAGATACTTATTTTAATAAAAGCAAAACAAAACAAAAAAAAGTTATGAGTGAACTCATGTAATACAAAATAAAAAACATTTTTCACCATTCATGAAGGTCATTGTCAAGATAATGATTTGATGAACAAAGAAAAGTTTTCTATTTTGGTGTTAGCATTCATCAAATTATGCCTTAAAATTACATTTTCATTCATAAAAGTCAAAAGAAAAGTATTTTTATTACAAAAAAAAAAAATACAACTGGGGATAAAAAAAAAGAATATTTTACATTATCATAAAATCAAAATTTTTATAAACACCTCATAATAAAAATATAATGTTACATTTTAATATAAAATTTTAAATACACGCAGTGTGAGTTGTGATAAAACCTTAAAGTCTTATGGTTATAAGAAAATGTATATGATATGACCCATTCTTTATCAACAATGTGACAATATGACATTGAAATTTCTTCATTTCATCACTGTAAGTTGAAAATGTTCGGTAGATCACCTTGCTCTACGAGTTCCAATCGTACTAATATTTTGACAAATCCGAGAAAAACTTCCAAAAACTAAAAACGACACGTCCCTTGAAAACGCTGCTCCGAAAACTACCATTGGAGGAGGATTTTCATTTCAGTGTGTTCATTCAGTGAAATTTTCATGTAATAAAATAATAATAATAAAGACTAACCTTTGCCATTACCACAAAATATCCTCTTTTCAAAAGTGTCTTTAAAATATGTCTGTCTATGTACGTTCTCCCTCTCTCTTAAAATCATCATCATCATTATTATTATGAAACATTAAAAACGAACGTGACAAAATCAACAAAAACCATTAATGTGCATACCTAATAAAATACTCATAAAATTAAAATTCTTATTTTTCCTCAAAAACGATTGTTTGAAAAAAAAACTCCTTAATTATTGGTATAATTTTTTTTTTCATTGAAATGTAACCCAAAAAGATCAGAACATGAAAACGCAATCTTGGAATTTCAATGAAAACAATAAAAATGAAGAAGAAGAATAAAAATGGTTTCTAATGACTTTGAAATGTTTTTTTATGCCAAATATGAATTGTGTATGAAAATACCTTGACTCCTTTCCTCACATAAAACATTGGTTTACTTCTCATTTTTCGTATCGTGCTACATTCATTTTATGATGATGTACATCTTAAAACGTGATAATTATACAGACAAAGAAATAATTTTTGTTTGTCTGAGTGTTATTTTTATGTATTGTGTGTGTGTGTTAACATTTCATTTATTCCAGGGACCTGTTGCAATCAAATATTTTTGGTTTATATACACCCAAAAATACACAATACAAGACTGATATCTTTTATTCAGTGTGTTTTTTTTTTCTTCTAATACACAAATAAAAATAATTTTCTTCCATACACACACGTTGAATGTTGTATTTTCTAATAAATGTGCCTGTTGCTTTTTCTTTGCCATTCTATTTATCTCTCTACACATTAGTTTTTATGTGTGTATACATAACATGTATGATAATGACGCTATGTGGAGTGATAAATATACATTTACTCGACTTGGAAAAAGGAGCATATGGCATTTGATGTTATTCTTTTATTCCATTTTTTTTTAAATATTATTATTTGCCATATATATTTAGTTATGTATAAAAATGTACATAAACATTCCGTTGAAGATTTTCATGGTGATTTGAAGGTACGCAAGCGCAAGCAACAGGCATTTGGAAGTACAAGGTTAGATGAGATGTAAACACAGTTATTTTTATAAAAATGAGATAAAGGAAGTTTACAAATAACCAGGCAACTCCATTATCGTGATATTTGATATATCATAACTGTTAGTAGTGAATTATGGATTGTGATGAATAAATTTATAATTTTTTAAAATAGGTGAGTTTTTTAAATTTTACGCTGCTTTCAACTCTTTGACGTCATCTTCGTATTTAAGGTTCTACCAAGAGTGGATTGAAAATTATTAACGGTCCTGGCATTCTGTATGATTTTCTTTAAAATCTAGGCTAAACTTAACTTTTACAAGATAATCGATTGCGGCCTTTCTGACATTTCCATATTGCCCGTGACCTGTCGGGAGAAAACTCCTGAATTTCCGTTCAGGAGTTTTCTTCCGACAGGGTATGGTCAATGCACCACTGGAACGTTTCCACTGATTTTAGTTTGAAACTGTGAGCCCAATTTCAAGACTTATTTTTGATCCTAGTCGTCTGTAATTGAAAATTGAGGACTTGCCAATCAAATAAAAACATTTCATTGTAAAACGAACACATTTTCATCATTTTAATGGAAACGCCTGGTATTTTTCACCACACACACACAAAAACTTCCAACAAGAATTCACTTTCCCCATTTAAACGTTCATAAAAATTGTTGCTCTCCTTTCTCGTTATATACTCCAAACCATTTACTATCGTATACACATATTTTACAAAACATATAACATTGTTTTTCCATCAGTCAGTTCATTCGTCTCGCAGATACGATCGTAAAAGGATCAAAATTTAATAATAATTTAATATTGAAATAATAATAATAATAATAATAAAAAAAATATACACATTCAATATTGTAAATCTCGCACATTTATTATACACATAAAAATATATATAAATATAAATTTAATTGACATTGAATGTTATTTTACATGGTACATTGTGAATAAAAAAATTAATATGTTAAATATAAGAAATTGTTAAAAAAAAATAATTTAGTGCCCAGTTTCAAATAAAACTGTTACAGTGAAAATTGTGAGGAAAAAAAACATAATAAATATAATAATAATAATAAGAAAAAAAAAGTAAAAAGTTTAAGTAATGGAAAAACTTTTCAATGTCGTTAACTGAAAATTAAATTAATGTTTGTCTTGTGATACTGATAAAGATAAAAGTTAAAAATTTAATCAAATCAGATAAATTTCATCGTATGTATTTTCAATCTTCATTGTAATAGATCATAAAATATGATTGTTTGAATAGGAGACAACAAAGTCGTAAAATTTACAAAAATACACACATAGAGTCACAGACACAGATAAAGTGATGATGATACTATAATATGATGTTATGCACTGTGTGAAATTAAATAACAAAAATCTAATTAATATAATCAACATTCTATTATTCAAACATAAAATACGCCCTACCATGGTTCATATATACAATATATTTATAATTAAATTTTTATACTTCTCAAATTTTTCATATTCAAAAGCTAGCAAAGTCGTCAAAGCGTGAAAATGTTTCATTTTATCTATATAACAACATGGTTTCATTGCTAAATTAGTGGAAAAATTGTGTTATGTACGTGTTTGATACGATTATTCTGTTTATTTTCTGTGCTGTTAGTTCTTTTTTATTTACATCTTTCCTTTTTATAATAATATTAAAAGTAGTTTGAATTGAAGCTATTGAAAGCTATACTATTTTCCTTATACAGGATCAATTAAGAAAGTTTAATTAAAAATCAAAGAGATTGATGATTGTGTTTCAAATTAACTTAGGTTGAATGATTTCATTCCCTTTTGTGATTTTGAAATACTTATTTTAAAATTCTCTGGCTTGAAATTGCATGGAAATTTTATATGAATTTAATCGACATATCTTCAAGGGGCATGTTTTTTGATCTAAAACGAGGTCATTTGAATAAAATCGTCACATTTTTAAAATACTTACTCAAATTAAGATCGCAGTTGTTGAATTTGAATCACTTTTATGCCACAGGGTAATTAAAACAAAGTTGGGATTGTCAATTTCAGTTAATTCTTGTTCATTTTAAAGTTTTAATAGGAAAATTATGATGACGATGATTGCAAGATGACTTTACCAACCTCAGTCACTAGTTTTTTGATCGTTTTGGGCTTTTTGTACGCGAAACCCTTCAAACTGACTTGGATGGATCTCAGCACCTATGAAATGGAAATTCATACCATTATCTAAAGCTTTGATAGTATTCAGGTGCCCTGATTCGAGTTCATAACTTGTAATTTGAGTTATGCGAATTTATTTCAAATGAAATTTTGGCCTCATGTTCAATTTTATGACGAATGTCTGAACTTTGTATGGGAAAGCTGTAGCAAAAAATTATTCTAAGTTTTCATAGTTTATTGTTCATTAAAAATGTAATTCATCCAAATTGACTTGAGATTATTGAATTAATTGAGTGTAGAATGAGAGTAAATATGAAAACAATATTTCCGTTGCACGTTCCTAACACATTATATGGAAAAATGTTTCTTTCTTTCTTTTATTTTTTCTATTCACTTATAGCAAAAGTAATGTTTGTGATACTTCAAGGACTTTCTTCATCAATTCAATAGATGATTTCATTCGAAATGAACGTTTTCTTGTTTACATAAAATATCATCTGAGATAGTTTTTTTTGCTGCAACAAATACATATAAAATTAAATAAAAACGAAGTGCTCTTGAATTTTATTCTTTAAATATTTAATATTATATGAATTTTAATCCATTTTTTTCTTGACAAGTGGATTGTATCGCTTAATGCCTTAATGGGTGTCTTAATTTCGACCTACATACATATTTTTTTGTATGCAAACCATTAATTAGTCCCTTTTCACATGTTAATGCCGTATCTTAACATTACATTTCATCACCTTTTTTCACTCACCTTTCTATTTTTTTGTTTTGTTTGTAGCGAAAAAAAAACATTCTGATGATGTAAATTATCATATTTCAACAGGTGTAATGTTATCTTTAAATGTATGAGCTTGCTACTTTTTATTATCACTTTATTAGATTACTTACATGAAATCTCACAAGAATTATTCATATTGTATTTGAATACATTACATTTAAGTTGAATGATGGTTTTTTAGTAACGTTTTAGGGTTAAATTGAAAAAAATGAGCCACGATTCGATTTGGACTCTCTTTCTGGTAAACGTGTGCCTTTGAATTGTAAATGCACTAATTAAAGTCATTCACAGTCAAATTTCCCTTTTTTATGAATCAGAAGTGTGTGCCAACAATAATCAAAGAATTTCTTAGAAAATTTTGATTACAATGAAACAAAATTAACTTGAATATCATTATTAAAGTTTTTAGTGTAATGTATTGAAAATAAAAGGTGATTAATGTTATGCGTGTGTTTTTCTTTGTAATTTTCTTTTATGCTTGTGTGCGTGGCTTAACTTTGAATTAAAATGATTTCTTTTTAAACAAAAATCTAAACAAATTTTCTGTAGTTACACAATTTTCTTTCATTTTCCTCAGAACAAGCACCAACACAAAAAGATCTCTCATAAGAATTGACATAACACTATTTCACTTTAATAAATAATTAATACCATGACGCCACAGGAAATAAAATGTCACTTAACAATGAAACAATCAAATATGTATTTACAGTTCTGATAATTCATAATAAATTTGTTGTTTATTACATTGATTCAGATGAAATAAAGAAAAAAATTATTTTATTATTGATGATTCAATTAAAGAATTACGATGAAAACAATCAAAAAGGAAATTGCCAGTATTTTGATTAATTGTATTGAGAAAAAAATGAATAAATTTCCTTGTAAATAATTTGATGTGATCAATTTATGCCTGTTATTAAATTATGATATGCATATTTTCCCAGTGTAACAGAGAAATATGAAAAGTGACAGACAAAAATGTAATTTTTTTGCTTTAAATAAGTAATTGGGTGAAATATTCATTTAATATCAAATATTAATAAAGAGAAGAAATCCTTCTCAGTAAAGTTAATTATGAGTTGAATGACATAAAAATATGGAAACACAATGAAACAAAAAAATTAAAAAAAAATACTTGAGATCACGGGCAGCTCTGCTACCCCTGAGATTTGGTCAATAAATGGAAGTTACCCCTTATCTGAGTACATTTGAATTGCAATTTATTTATGTGACTCAATTTTTTCATTCAAACATTAGGAAGGAGGGAGCCCATCGCCTCCTTGCCCCCTCGTAAATTCGTACCTGTTAATTGTTATGGATTTTCCTTGTTCCACTGTTGAATTTGCAAATTAACTTCTATTTTTTGAAGAGTTCTCAAAGAATTTTTATGAAATATAATATGCCTTTAGTAAAATAATCGTTAAAAGAATTCACTTCTATCCAGTAACAAGTGGTATTTGAGAGTTGATATTAAATTCTCGACACTCATCAAGGGACCTTTTCATTTTCCTACAACACAATATTACATCATTCCATAGAATTTTCTATCATGTTCTAATATTCCATTTTAAGAAAGATTAAAATGTTATTATTTTGAGTACAATTCAAAGAAAAATACTCTTTTAGGACCGCTTTGCTTTTTGTCTGTTTGTACGAATAGAAGGACAATTAGAACAATATTCTTGAGTCAATCGATGATAGACAAATCTCAGGATGAAAAATTGTAAAAAAAAATCGCACCCTTTATTTCACTTATCTCAAACAATGATATAAATTGAATATGATTTATTAACAAGCTGTTTCACGCATATGTCCAAACATACTTCATTTCATAATAAAAATGTACCAAAAAAAAGCTTATGATTTAAAAGTTAGCTAAATTGTGAACCAATTATTATCCATTCCCTTCATGTTGACTTTTCTATAGCAACCACCTTATTTTTACAAGAAATTTCATGTCTGAAAGCTATAATTTATACATCTCAATTCTTTTTTGCTTTACTTTTACTTGAATCAAGAGTAAACACCTTATACCTCAGCTACTTACACACAGACACATGATATCCAAATATCTGTAAGCTAAAATACTGTATCATCTTTTTATTTTCATCCCTCATTTCTCTTCTTCTCATATAAAAAATAAGAAAAATAAAATATAATTCAAATTCACTTACACATTTCAAGCGTATTAAGTTACTTTTTTTTTTGCTCTACCTTATACTTTCATAATATTTGGTCTGGGCTCAAATGGATTCGTATTGAATTTATTCGTATTTTTTTTTTTAATATAAAAATAAAAGTACGCAGAAAAGAAATCGATGGAGCAAAAAATTACGTATGCACATATTTTGATAAGGTGACACACGTTGAAAACCTTTCATCATATTTTTTTTTTTATTTGGTATCTAGATCACATCTCATCTATCATATTTCATAGAAATTTCTCCTCACACACGTTATTTTATTTATGTAAAAAAGATGTAATCAAGCTTTAATGTGTGACAACGATAAATAATAATAATAATAAAAAAAATGTATATGAATAACATAAAAATAATTTTTTTGAACATTGATCTATGTGATATTCAATGTGTGTAAAATAAAATACACGATATTGTATCAATCAACGTTGGTTTTATCTTCTCTTCACTGATATGATTTCAATGTTATCTGGATTTCATTTTTTTCATAGTATGATGTTAGTAATAAATTTTGATAAATAATTTACCAGGCAGCTAAAAACAGACATTTGTTGACATTTTGAATAAAATTGATGATGAAAAGTTTATTTTTTTTATTACAATTATTTTGATAAATTACCGGACTTTTTCTCAATTGGTTTTTTAATTTTGTTTTTTTTTCTTCAAATATTCACGAACTCATTTCCGGTTTACATGAAATTTCGAGGACGATCTTTTCCTTGCATTGGTGTCAGGTCAGTGACTTATCAAATAATTAGGAAACTTTTTCAAAACTTTTTTTCTCTCTCTCTCTCTTAATTTCATTTGTAATTGGCAAATCTGTTTTTGATGGTGTTTCATTAAATATTTGATGAAAATTGAAAATTATTCGGATGAGATATCAATCAAGAGTGATATCGATTGAATTTTTGTGATAATCTTGTGTTATGGTATTTGAGCTTTAACTATGAAAGCTTTTGTTTCTCAAAATTTGAATTTCAAGGTCATCAATGAAAATTGTCTCTTGCTATATGGACAAGTGAGGAAAATATCCTTTTAAATTGATTCCAGACCAAAATTGATGAACATTTTTAAGGTAAAGACAATCATTGAGCGCCTTTATTTTCTAATCAGACATTTTATTACTAACTTGAAACAAAAAACCATCCCATTTAATTTCAAATCAAATCTCAGTTTACAAATACTCGGAAATTTCACCTCATTTAAATTTATGATGGTCCATTGCATTGATAACGATTTTAATAAGGAATTAAACCATGTCAATGCATGCTCATCAAAACGTGTTTTGATTACAATACAAAATTATATCCGTATTTCATTTGGTTGATTATCTAAATTCCGTAAAACTATGAAACTATGAAATTTAATCATCGAAATATCAATTTTGACGAATATTAACCCAATTTGACCAAACTACTAACATTTAATTTAGTTTTTTACCAGTCTCTCATTGTTTGGACCAAAAAAATCTTCTCCGACTTAGGATTCAGAAAATTTGAATTATTTTTGATCAAAATTATGACCCATATGTCTAAAATACGCTCAATTTCGGCTTCAGTAGGAAAAGTTGCTCACCCCTTAAATCTATCTAATGACCCAAATGTCACGTTCATTCAATGAGGGTTAATGTAAAAGTTAAATATGTGTAGAATTTCAGCTCAAATATGAGATATTTTAATTAAAAACTTTTCAAAATCCACGTGAATTTGAAATTCATTTATTTCTGTATTGAAATTACTTTTTTTTGTCCATGTGGCTTGTAAATTGATGAAAAATTGATTTGCCAGACACACAATTTCAATATGAGTGCGCAAGAATGTATTGGGAATGTAAACAGGTCTCTAAATGCATGCATTAGATTAATTTACCTCATTGTATTTGTATGCATATGGATTATTACGATTTGTTCAGCTAGACATCTGCGTATGTGACATGATAAAGCATTGAAGACCTTGATAAGTGAAGGAAAATAGTTCAAGGTTACTGTCTGGATGGTAAAAACAATTGTTAGTTTCATTTTTCTTGGAAAATATTCCTTGAGACAAAACTTTAAGGTATTTCAACTTATTTTATTTTATTTTGTTATTATTAGCAGCAAAAAATAAGAATAGAACAACTTTTTTTAGCATAATAAATTCATGATGAAATATTTTACACAAAAAATTTGTATTGTAAAACTTTTTTGTATTTAATTTATATCATGAATTTTAAGCGAACAAACTAACTTTTAACTATAAAACAATCTAACAATAATAATAGTGTTGTTTTCGTTCCATAGCAATAACGTTTGGGATCTAATAATGTTGCCTGTTGATTTTAATTCCAAACTTTTTTTTATTGCATTTTATTTTCTTTTCCCATTTATATGAAAAATAAATAAGAAAGGGTATAAAATTGTCTGATAAAATAAATGTATGTCGTTTATTTGGAATGCTTTCAATAGACAAAGTTTTTATGAATAAATAGAAAATGTCACATTTTTTTTTTCTTCCATTAAAAGAGAAAAAAGAGAAGTTAAACAGATTTTTTGTGCAACAATAAATGGATGAAAATAAGTGTAATTATTTCATTCTTTTCATTTTTGTTTTAATTTAAAATAAAACAGGTCACAAAAAGTTGAATTATTTTTCCAATCAGGGGCGGATCGAAAATTATTAACGACCCTGGTATTCTGTATGATTTTCTTTAAAATTTTCGCTAAATTTAACTTTTACAGGATGACTGCAGCCTTTCTGGAATTTGCCAGATCCGTATTGCCAATCTCCCACTGTTTCCAATATTCGTAAAATAAATTGAACTTAGTAGAACGTGGTCACTTTTTGTCTCTGTCTTAGCGCCATCTAGTGATCTTTAGTGAACGAAGCGCCTACATTTAATTATTACAGAATTCCAGTATTAAAGCCCTTTGAAACATCAATGTAGAATTTGCTCATATTGAATTTTTCTCATTTTCATAGAATTTCGTTCGATTGAAAGTCTAAAACCAAAGAAGTCCTTGAGAGCGCCATCTAGTGTGAAAGATAAATCAGATATCATTTTTATTCATATGTGCAAACAATGAAAATAAAATCAATTGCAAACAAAATGTTTCTCACTGAAAATGATCAGCGACATGAGGCTTATCATTCATTTTCATCATGTTAACAGTAAATAATCAAAAATGTTCTTTTTCCTTTTTATTTGTGTCAAACTATTACATTGAACTAAAACTTTTAAGAGTTCTAATTATTATGATTGTTTATCAATTTGATTGATCTTTACATGAAAGCATTTTTATGGCTTTGCTAGAAAATAATAATCATAAAAAATATAAGTAAAACACTACAATTGTCTACAATTGTGTAAAAAAAAAGGAATGCTTGTGTAACGATAAAATCAGAACAGTAACAATAACAATGAAAACGCTATTAGATTGTTGTATTCTTTTATTGTGATTGTAGTCGTTGATTGTTATTGCATGGGTAAAATTTGTTTCATATTATTTCCCTTTTTCATTTTATTTATTTGTAAAGTTTTCCTATAACAACTAATTATATAAAATTATTTTTAATATAAAAAAAGGAACATTTCTAATTAAATTTCAATCAAGATCTCAAGTGATTAGAAATTTAAACAGAAAATCATATCCCTTGCTTTTCACCATACATTTAAATGATAGGAGGGATTATGAAAAAAGGATTTCAAGGACTAAAATATTTTCATTTCTATTCCACTTCTGTAAGATACGCATTCGATTCCATGTTTAATGAAATTGCATGGTCAGAAAAATCAATAAATAGCAAAAAAAAATAGATTCTGATTCATTTAAATGCATTACATGGATGAGTGTATTTTCATTTTATCACATAAAAAACAATGATAAAGCTTTTTTTTCTACACACATCTCTTGATAAACTCTTTAATTAACGACTTAAAATGTAATATAAAAAGGATAAAAACGTAATGCTACGTGTCGTTACTTGTTGTTTTTTGAGTACTAAAATATAAGATTTAATAAAATCGATTACACACGTAAAGAAAAAATTATTTGTATTTTACAAGGAGAGAAAAAAAACCTTTTTTCTTTTAATATCTTCTTAGATTGAAATATAAAATTATGTTTTATTTTTTATTTTTTTTTTTTATTGAAGTGCTTCATATAGTTTCAAATATTACCAATATTTCAACAATATATTGATCGTTACTAGGACAACTAAAGGAACCTTTCATTTGAATAAATGGGAAAGAATAGACATAAATCTTGTTAAATTGGATTAATTTTAAGATGTGATCAAAGTCAAAAAGGGATTGGATCCATTTTATTCAATATCGTTGTTTCGAACGAAAAATCCTGAAACGTGTTTATTTTTTTTATTGAAAAAAGGAATTTAATAATTACATGAGATACAATTCTTGGAATGGCTTCTTGGATTGTTTTAATTAAAAAAGAAAAATATTTAACAGTAATTTATCAAAATTAAAAGAACTTTTTTTTCTAGGCATGTGCCACCCTTCAAATGTTCCTTTTTTTGATATGAGTAGAAAACACAAGATATTTCGCTATTTAACTACATCAACGTGGTCTGTTGCTTGACCTTTAACTAGCTAACACGCTGACACATAAACACAAAGTGAAGAAAAAAAATTTTTTTTTTTTTTATGCCCCACGTCTTTTTTGACTTTTCAAAAGGGGCATCGGACAAAACTTTTGAAATTCATTTGTCGCGGCCTAAAATGATAAAAAAAAAAATAAAAAAATAACATCGGTTAACTTCATATCACAAAAAAAAAAAACACATTTTCCATTGAAGCAAAGCAAAAACACCAAGATTTTTTTTTACTAAGAATTTTAGGTTGTACTTTTACGTTTTCATCACATTTTTCTTTGACATAAATCTAGTAAAACGTGCCAATTCGATTCCTTTGACGCATAAAAACATTTACAGATGTCATACTTAAAAATCTTTTAAAGACAGAAACTTTACGCACATTTTTATTTATTTTTTTTTAAATCACATGTTCCATGGAAAAAAATTCAAAAATATTAATTTGCAATAAACAAGAAATCTTTGAAAAAATTTCAAAGGATAACGGTTTCAATGAAAGTGCACGTGTTATAAGTCCTTATTTTTTTAATGTGAATGAATATCATTTATTTCTCTAGAAAAAAATCATGTTACCATTCATAAAGATGAAAAATTATAAATTCTTATAAAAAGTCATGAAACCCATAAAAGCATAATTATGAGAATTTTTTTTTTTAATATTCATTTCAAAGAATTTCATTAAAAACACGTGTTTAAGTGTAAAGCTCTCAGAATTTATTTGTGCTCAACATAGAACAATGAATTAAGTTTCATGGATTTTCAAATGAAACCTCAAAAATAAATCTTGCGAATTTTGTGAATAAAGTTCATACAAATAGAATTCAAAAAAATATTTTGATGTTTCCTTGGAAATTTTTCCCAGATGTTAATGTTTTTTTTTTGATTATTTTTCAAAGAAATTCAATTCAAAACTTAATCTCAATAAATTTTCCATTCAAAATGGACTTAAGATAAGATGTTCACCCACTTATGATAAAGATTTTATTTCAATCACCCTCGTCTATGAAAGGGTAGCTCTTTAAAAGAAATTATTAAGCGGTTTATAGTCACACGTGTACTGATTTCAAATTTTTCAGAATTTACTTATCTTTGAAAATAAATATTAATTTCATTATTTCGTAACTTTTCTGACATATTCTCATCTTTTCGTGAAAAAACATATTTTTTTTCATTAATTTTTATTAGTCTCAAGTATCATGTCTTAATAATTTAATTTTAATCTTGGACTTGAGAGAATCAATAAATGGACGTTTTATTTAATCTAAAAAAAAGAAAAAAAGTAGGAAGAATGATTCCATTTATTTATTGTGGTTAAAAAAAAAGATATTCGTCAATCCACCCACACACACATTTAATTTAAAGAAAGTGGGGTTATAAAATGAAAAATTAAATTTATTAATAAAAAGAAAAAGAAAGTAAACGATTTTTTTATTGCGTAGTAAAATTTGAAATGAAATTAGGCTATTTTTGACTTGAAATTTGTTGGAAAAGCCATTTATTTGTAATTTTTGCTCAAATCATCAATATTTTTGGTATTTTAAATGTTGAAAGTGCTATTAAAAAAATTTTATGAAATATTTTTAACTTTTACACTTCAAAAAAGAACAATAAATAAGTAAATTTCAATGAGTTGCCTAATCTTGTCTTCAAAAGCAAAGCATAATAATAAAATAAAAATCAGAAATCTTTAAGTATCATCACGTACTTATCATTTTACATCACACCCATAAGATTTTTTTTTTGCAGACGTATGTTAAAAAGACATTAAAAGTATAAAAAAGGAACAAAAATTACACAAGTGTCATAAAGCATCACTCAATGAAAAGAAAATAAGTCATTTGTGTGGCAGACTGACAAAATTTTGAATTGTAAACCTAATTTAAAGAGACTGGGAAACCAAAAATCACGTTTAAGCATCCCACACGACTTCGGATTTGAATTGAAATGTTCTGAAATGTTACGTTTAAGTGCAATGTTAGATTCTTTTCTTTTAAAACATGCATGAAAATTTTCATTTGGGTTTCCTGCACATTCAAATCCTAAACACTTATTTAAAATTAAAGTCAAACATAAAATTGTGCTGAAATGAAATGTAAACATCCTCTTTTTTGGGGTTTTCCTTGTAAATTATGTACTCATAAAAAAATTACATGCCTTTTTTCTCTCTCTCACAGACATTATTAGGAAGTACATTTATTATTATTATTATTATTTTATTTTTCATGTCAAAAAACTTTTGTTGATTATCATCATGGTGAAATATGTAATTTGATTTTGTAAAGGAAAAGAAAGAAAGGAGTAGAATTTCCTTGATTTTGAATGTGAATTTCATGAATTTGCTTAAAGGCAACTGAATACTATTGAAATTATTAATATTTTATATGACCTGACTGCCGAAAAAAAAGGAAGGATACCAAAAAAATTTGCAAATTTGTAATGAAAGCTTCCTTTGATTCAATGTGACCTTGAAACAGTGAAATTTTTTAAATTTAATGAAATTAAGTTCAAAAATGATTCAATTCCAGCTGATTTTTAATAAAATTAGAGATTTTCGACAATTAGATTCCATAAAATACGTTCCATTAATTTAAGTTCCCAATTTAAGTTCTATTCACTGATATTGTTCCACATCCAATAACTTTCTCGTAGAAAATGAGTTCCATTACTTGAACTGTCCTCATTTTGAAATGTTAGATCATCGTTGTGACACCTCTCAACTACGGAGGACATACAAAAATTTTACGTTTACGTTGTGTGAGACAAAATATACGAAAAAATGAACCCTAATTTAATTTAAAAGTGATTCAGTCCTTTTCAAGAGTTTCAACGATGTTGATAGTGATGAGATTTATGAAATAAATCATTCTTATGATAAGCAATTTGACTATATAAATAGATGTTTATGGTAATAAAACTAATAAAAGAAGAAAATCTTTTGAATAATTCATCATTTATATGTGTTTTGGGTACCATCAATACCAAAACAATAGTTATCATCTCATATTTTCTCAACATAACAATAAAAAACGACCAATTTATTAACAAGTTGTCTCTTATTCCAACATCATTAAAGCTTATTATTATTATTTCAATTTCTGAAATAATCACAATGAATTTTTCATCACACAGAACGAAAATAACTCAAAATAGTATGAACTGAAAACAAATCCATTTTAAGACAATCAAACACAAAACATACAACGCTAAATTTCATCACAGTTTCGTATAAATAAAAACTAGTCAAAATTAATATCAATATGAGTGGCTTAGGGCCAGCTGCTTGCTGGCTGACACACAAAAAAATCGAATCATGGAGTCGGATAGCAAAAGAACGCGTTAATGCAGTGCGACGCATTAGCGAGGATCGGGATAAATCGAGAGATTCCGTTTCCTCATCACCACCAACATCTGCTTCTACCTCACTCACAAACGATTCACAGGACTTAACGTCATCAATGGAGGTAATTTATTGTGTCAATTTATAACATTTATTTCACGGGATTAAATCTAAATTGTGTGCCCTCATGAGTCTCGAGTGTCATTAATTTAAAATTTGGATGCTAATACCATGAAATATGTGAAAATAAACCACGTAAGTGGAAGCGTCTGGTTATTTTTAAATATCATAAGCAAAAATAACGAATAATTAAATTGAAATAACAATAATTAATTATATTCATCATATCATCTCTTTTTTGCGGTAAACATGTGAGAAAATAATAATAATTAAAACATATGTCACAAGTTCTCTTTTAATGAATATCATTTTATATAAGAGTTACTTTGTACCATAAGTTTGTGTGTTATAATTAAAATTACAGCACTTTAGAGCCATTCCAGGAAATCTTGTCATTAATATTTAAGTAGGGTAAGATGATGCTGCGTATGTGGGATGTATTTGAGCATTCATATGAAAGTTGACGATTATAAATGTTGAGTTCAGTTTTGTTTCAGCTAAATCTTGATGAAATTAGCGTTACATTTCAATTAAAGCGGATTTATTGATCGTAACACAGCTCTCGCTGAGAAATCGAACGCACTTAACGCCAATGACCAGTATTACCGTTAATTTATATGTCATATTATGTTCAAATTCATATTAAAACCTCAAGGATGACACCAATTCCAGAGGCGATACAGATTTCAATGCATGTCTCATTCAAAATTTACATTGTTTTTTTTCATGTAAATACAACATTTAACTTCGTGGTATTAAAACTAATTTTTAATGTACTGTTATTGAAAGTTTCATGTTTTAAATTCATGGATAGACTTTTTTTTTATTTGTTTACCTGTTTGATGTGACCTACCATGTTGACCTAAAAACATGAAAACAATTTGTTTCTATTCATAAACTGCAAACATTGTTTTGACAATTTACTTTGTGTCCCTTGTCATTCAAATTAAGTTGATTCTCTTGACAAGCTGCTATTTTATGAAAAAAAACGGTGAATTTTATCTTTATTTTTTTTTTTTTTTGGCGATTTTCCTTGCTTTAATTTATCACTTAAAATTAAAAAAGAAAATTAAATCACTCTTTAATTTCAAGGAAAAACAAATTTAAAAGCAAAACCACTTTTTTTCCATTAAACGATTTAATTTAAATGTATAATAAGCAGAAGTATTAAGGTTGATTGACAAAATAATTGAATTCCCATAAGTGTTTAAGGTAAAAAAAAATACATAAAACAATTACAATGGATTTCCAGACATGATTAATTTAATTTCAGGCTATTTCATTTATCTTCATTTCAGTGACAATAATTAATTTTGATTTTTTTTTTTATTTTTTTTTTTTTGCAGGAATGTAGTGTGCCAAAAGACTCGCCAACCCCAGTTCAACCACTGTCATCGGTTCCTGCTCATTCAGTTAATATAGATTCGTTGCGTGGCCCACTAGAAATAACTCCAAGTCCATTGCATCAACAGCTACAACATCAAAGTAAATCATTTCCACCAAGACTTCAACGCACACCATCAATTTCTAGTCAAAGTAGTTTAGATAGTGCACCATCAAGGCATTCGGTGAGTAATGAAATTAACGTACTCGTACAGTGAAATTTCCGGTTAATGTTAAATGTCAATTTTGTATTAAATGCTCTATCAGTCCAAATTAATGAATTTTTCCTCAAATAAATCAGTTAAAACTCAGTTACGTTCAAATTGAAATAAAAACCTCAAGCATGCAAACCCTTTGAGCAAAAATTTCGTAACGCTCAATGGAATTTTCACTGTACCCATAAAAATATGTCAAGGCGCCTTACTGTCGGTTTCCGTATACATGTAATATTATTACTTCATTTCATTTCATTATTTTATACTTTAAACGGTTTCTTCTCCATTTAATTGAATTCTTGTCTCGGTCTTGTCTTAATAACAGTTTTCAATTTAACAGAAGTGACTCGAACCGTTTAATTTTCATTTAAAATTTATTTAAATAAAAAGTTGAAGAGAAAAAACATAATTTTATTTTAATTTAAATTTTTTTTAACAGTATGATGATGATAAATGTTCAAATTACATTTATTTCGACAAAATTTATTTAAACGAAAAATATTTTTCAATGAAATTTTTCCATAAGTGAAATTTCTGCATAAAAGTCCTTATTTCACTTAAAAGTCTTAATGAGAATATTAACTAAGAGGTACTTGAAGGAATAAAAACAAAACAGAAACACGCTTCAATATGAATTTAAATGTATAACACACACAGTTTAAAAGCAAATTTTACAAGTACTCTATTTACGTTTGGGAATTGTTTAAATATCATTATCGTCGTTTCCATACAACTTTAAATTCAAGATGTTGTTTGAAAATAGACATGTAATACATGTTAGCTTACATTCATTCTTAATTGGAAAAAAAATATTAACATTGTGAGGATTGCAATTAAAATTGAGTGTTAATAGAGCTTTGTTAAGTAAAAGTACTTTTATATAAATAATTTTCATGATAAATTGGATGGTTTTGTGAAAAAGATTACAGTTTCAAGAGAGATTTTGATGAATTTTGAAGTTTTTAGTTATAAGTCAATGTATATGACCAAAAATAAACTTTGAGTGTGCTTGAACTTTGAATTAAATTGAAAAATTCTGATGAAATTTAACATGACTTTTCTTTTTTGTGCACTGTAAATTGAAAACGACTAGAATAATCTTTGAAAATTGGCTCAAGATTTGACCCGTAAATGACCTGTAATGTGACTTTTGTTGAGTAAATGACCTAGAACTGTAAGGCGATCTCTATGACCACAATAGGACTCTTTGAGACCGCGACGGTGCCATTGTAAAACTTAAACTAAGGCAATCTCGATTTTCAGTGTAACAAGCAAATAAAATGAGATCCCCTTTAAAATTTACTTTAAGATGCCTTTTTCCTTGTAAATGGTCTTTTTACGTGAAGGAACGTTGCCTATATCATATGAAGAGTAATAAATTCAAACCAAAAAATTCAATATAACAAGAAAAACTTTATGAAAATCATACAGCCATATCAAAATAGCCACAATCATTCAAGCATAAATGCCTTATATCAAATGTAAATATTATTAAAAAGATTTATGAATAAATTTATTCATGAATTCTTAATAGAAAAGGAAAAGAAATTTTCTTGATACTGATTGAAAAATTCTGTTTTAGCTTAAGGACGTCGATTTTCAATTTTAATGTGAATTTTTTTTCTCATGGCTCTTTTCAGAAAGCTGGGTTATGTCTAATTCAAGCCAAAATACGTAGATTTGTGAAAGCAAATATCTGTCTGATTCAGAAGATTCCTAGTTAGATGTTTTTGAACCCTATTCAGAGAGACAAAATGAAAATGCTACGATTGACAGCAACCTTAAATGATTTTATAAAACTCCTGACTTTAAAATTCATTTGAATAATAAAATAAATTCAAAATTTACACATTAATTAAAATAATTTACTTAACTAATGACAACAAACTGACTAAATTCAATATTTACATTTCAATAATTAAAACAAAAATCAATTTTCCATCAAAATTTTTACACAATTGTTTCATTTCAAAAAAAAAAACATTTTATTTGGTAGTAAACTAACAATCTACAAAAAAAAAATAAACACAATTTTCAAATAATAATAATAATACTAAAAACAGTTCATTACCAAATTCCCTTATCCAATCAAAAAATGTTATTTTTAACTTTATCATTTTAATTTTAATGAAAATACGAGCCACCGTTAGAGTGAACGTATTTTAATCTTATTAAATTAATTGATTGAAAATTTTTGAATTGCGCATTTGGTTCACACTCCATTGAACTCTGTTTTTGTTATCGACAAATAAATTTATAGAAAAAAAATATCTGGAATGAATTCTAATTTTGTTTTAAATGAATTTTAATTAATATTATTGTAAATATTCGCTTGTCACTTGAGTTTGTTATCATTGAATGTGAATAAATTATAAAATAAAATTAACTCTTGAAAAAATACAATGAAAAAGTATGTTGATAAAATTAGATTCGACCTTAAATTTAATTGCTGACTAATTTAAAAATAAAAATAAAATGATTTTCTTTTCACAATGCAGACAATTTTTTTTTATCCTTTTGACCAAGTTCTTGTTTTTTTTTTGTATCGGATTCTTTTTAAAACTGCTTTTCATGTCAATTTTAGAAAAAAATGCGCCTTTTAAGACCACTATTGACGTGGATTGTCCGTCTATAAATGTCATAGAAAAGAATTGCACTAAATTATGATTTAATTTCAATTTTTCGGATTTTTAAATGGATTCATTGAAATGCGCTCCTTATAAATTTTACATTTTTTCATTGAGTCTCGTTCTTTATAAAAAATAACAATCATAAAAGTAGAGCAAAAAATGTTCTGGAATTCAATTAGTTCATTACTGTTTCACGCTTGAAATGTATCTTTAATTATTATTATTATTATTATTATCATCTATTTAAAACAAGAAAAAATTAGAAAGACAGCATCTGTTGAGTTATTTTCCGTTTTTTTGTGTATTTTTCTTTTGAATTTTTTTTTTTTCATTTTAAGATAAAATAAACTTGTTGTTATTTACATTACCTTTTTTCTACCTTTTTCTTTAACAGAGTCATCGCGGATCTTCACCTCAAATACGAACATACGCACCAGATGGAAGATCAACAACATTACCACACCCCCCTGAACATCCTTTGCTGCATGTAAGTTCAATTTTATTTGTATTTATTTTTTTATGTACGTATAAAAAAATTTCCTTTACACACTTTTTTTGTTGTATTTTTTTTTTTTTTTGAATAGAGATAACGAATAATAATAAACACGTGTCTTTATATTAATTTTATCAATTTGTGTTTTGTAATCCCTTTATATTTATCATTTTTTTATGCGTATTTTGTAGTGTGCTCGTTCTCCAAGTCCTATGCGTGCGATAAGTCTTGATGCTAGATGTTGTTCACCCGCATCAACAGATGTTAGTGATATGCGTACACCAAGTCCTAGTCAAAGTAGTCTTGTATCATTAATAAGTGGTGGAGGTGGCACGTCATGTATCTCACCAAAACTCAATCGATGTCTCTCACCCTTATTGATTCCACCACGTACACCAGCTGGCGTTGATCCATGTATTGGTCCTGCTAGTCCCTTAGGTGCCCTCCAATTGGATTTGTACACAAGACAAGAAGGCCCTGTTTATATCACGGCACCGGAAAATAGTCATGCCTTAGGTCGACTACATTTACGTATTAAATATGATTCACAAGTTTCTGATCTGGCTATCCACTTAATTGAAGGTACGTATCTTAAAATGATATTTTTAATCAAAGGAAGTGATTTATTATTATTTTAATCACATTTCTTTCCAATTATTTTATTAATAGCTCATGACTTATGCTCATTCGATGACGGTGGATTTCGTGATCCATATGTTCGTGTATCATTGATACCTGAAGTTGATCAAAGGAAACGTCAAACATCGATTCATCGGGGTGAAACCCATCCATATTTCGATACACACTTCAAATTTCCCGTTTCACGTGACCAATTACAAGAAAAACAACTAATTTTGCAAGTACTTGACTACGACAGATATTCACATAATGATGTGATTGGTGAGCTACGAATTAAGATGACAGAATTGGAGCTGTCAAAATCAACTGAAATTTGGGGTGATTTAATTCGTATTAAGAAGCCACAGGAAGATCGACCGGAATTGCTTTTGTCATTAAATTACTTACCACAAGCTGAACGATTAACTGTTGTCGTTATGAAGGCAAAAAATTTGGAAACCATTCAAGAGCCTTATGTTAAAGTATGTATTCATTTTTTGATTTTTCTTATACATACAGTGAAAAATAATTTAATTTCCGGTTTAATAGCTTTACTTAATAGTAAATGGAAAACGACAGAAGAAAAAGAAAACTGGTGCAGCAACATCTAACGATCCATCAAATCCAATTTGGAATGAAGCATTTACGTTTAATCTCTCATCAAATCTTGTACCTAATACAGGTTTAGAGGTAATTAAATTTATACAACTATCAATTTACTTCTCTCATTTATCGTTTTAATTAAAAAAAATTAAAAATAAAAATCTCTCTCACAGATTTATGTAATTGGTGAAGGTGGTGAGGCAAATGCTATTGGTAGTTGTTATATTGGATTACAAGAACCTGGCTTGGGTAAACAACATTGGCAAGAAATGCAACATAACGCTCGTAAATCGACAGCCATGTGGCATTATCTTAGATAAGTTTCATCATCCTATCGTTACACCGATTCTAAACTCAAGAAAATACGGTACATTAAATAAAAATAATTATAAAAATGGAAAAAAGATAACTGTAGACTTAAGTTATACTAAAATACATATAAATTTTAGATAGAATGTTTTACTATTCAATGAAATTATTGTGCAAAGAAATTTACTTTGCTGTTTATGTGAATGTTCAACTGAAATTTTCAATATCATTGATATCATTGAATTTTAAATTTTTTCAAACGAAATTTTTTCATTTCAACACATGGATTCAATTTCAGTACCATCACGGTTTCAATGAGTTCTCATTTTATCTCGAGTCTACTTTGTCAATGTCATTAAAAGTTTGACATGTGGCGCCCTCTAGAAAACACTGAAACCTTTCTGATGTCTTACATTCAGTTCTATAACCTTGAAAAAAAAATTCTTAATGTTAAATCACTAAAATAAATGAAATATCTAGGCCATAAAATTGTATGAAAATAAAATTATGATAACTTTACATTTAAAATTAAAATTAAAATTAAACAGATAATAAGAATAATAATTAAAACAAAAAGAAAACCAAAAATGTAAACATATGAAAAAAATGAAGACAGTCTATTTTTTAACAAGAAAAAAAAATGAAATTTAGACTTAATTAAATGAAACCCTATAGAAATTCATAGTTTATCCTAGACTTAATTTAATGTAATGTAAGAAAATTTGGAATATAAAAATTGTATAAATAGGAGCCAAATAAAAAAATTATATATTAGGAAACTTTTTCCATTAATGGTGTATCAAAGTGCATTTCTGTGAGACTGAAGAAAAAAAAACTTCAAAAATATTCAGAACTGAGCTAAATTTTAATGCAACTTCGAAAATTTTATATTTCAGTAACATTTCATTCAATCATATGTGATTTGAGATTTTCTCTCAATTTTGCAGGAAAATTAAAAAAAATAATTACAAATAACCAGGCGTTTTCATTATTATATTGAGAATT
Source organism: Culicoides sonorensis (assembly GCA_900002565.1). NCBI lineage: Eukaryota > Metazoa > Arthropoda > Insecta > Diptera > Ceratopogonidae > Culicoides > Culicoides sonorensis. Next base: position 116,552 of record LN483490.1, on the reverse strand, counting down.
AATTGGAAATAACCAGGCGTCCGCTAAAATTGCTCCCAAATATGCTTTTTCACTGAAATGCACTTAAAATTAAAATAAATTTCATAATTTTTTAAAATTTATATTAAAACTCTCTAAAAAAACGAATTTTAACGTATACATATAAATTAATTAAAATAATGACTGAATGTTATTTAAACTAAAAAAATGTAAAAATTAAATTATATTAAAATATCTTTTTCTTATCATACGACCTTCAATTTAATACACATGTTTAATAATTTCTATAGAAATAACAATGAATCACTTTTACACACTTATATTTATCTTAAGCGGTATCCTCATCCTCTATGAATATGACATGATTAAATGGAAACAATCCAACTGTTCCTGTACTTAATCGTCTACCTTCCCATTTTCCTTGGAATTTTATACAATTATTTCATTTTTATTTAAAATTTCCAAATTCATTATAACTCACCATTCACATTTTGTCTGATAACTTCAATGATTTCGCCTCTTCTCAGTTCAAGCTCATTTGGGTCGTACGCATTTGGGACACGGGACATTATTACTCTTGCTAGTCTTGGAACTGATGACTGGGAAAAATAAGAAAAATTAAATTAAATTCAACATTTTTCATGTAAATACGAACCTGTTCCTCCTCACGTGTGCCATTTTCTTCTCCCCTATTCCAATAAATGGGACGTATCAGTGGTGCTTCACCAACATAATGCAACTTATAAAATGTGAGTAATTCAGGTAATGCTGGAAATGATTGTTCACCAATTTTGAACTCACATCGGCCATTTACATTGTTACGCACGATCTGATAATGACCAATTTTGCTAGGTTCTTTAATTGATAATGCGAGATGAATTTGATCTGATGATTTTCTTACGAGAAATGTTCCAATTTCATTGTCAGTTAAAAGCTCTTCAGCTTCTTCACGATTCACGTTTTCAAGGTAATAACTTTCTGAATTATGAACATCAAAACTCATTGTGATTTATTAAATTATTTTATTATGTGCTATGACAAGGAACGACTTACTTTGAAAAAGTTCTATTCAAAACTAAACATGCATTTGTAATAAAAAAATTATAGTAACAGGAATTTTTATCTGAGGAAATGATAACTTGCGGTTAAAAAAAATAATGTGCAGGATTACGCATTGTTAGTTTTTATTCAAAACACGTGTCATTTTTTTTTAATGTAATAATAAAATTCATCTATTTTAAAATTTTAACTTCAATCATAATAACAAAAAAAAATGTCTTTTAAATGTGCACTTTAAACTTTATATTAAAAAAATATTTAAAAAAAAAATACACTTTTAATCAAATATACAAATAATTTATACATTTAAACATTAAAAATTAAACTTAAAAATATTTGTACTTAAATGTAAATGAAATTTAAAATGAAAGTAAAACAAAAAATAAACGAATTAAAAAAAAATAATGTTAATGTAAAGTTAAATCATACATTTTTATTTTTTATTTACAAAGACAATCATAGTGAATATCTAAATATATATTGAAATGAAAAATAAAATAAAAATATTAACAAAGTATCACACTGCTTATAACTGTTCTATGAAATTAAACTATGAAATAAAATTAACTTACATTTAATAAAAAAATAATAATAAAACATATAAAACATTTAAAAAACTTTAACTTTTTAACTTAAATTATTATTTTATCATGTTTTATAATGTTTATTAATATTATATAACATTGTAATTATAATTAAAATGTATATTAAACATATTTTTTTAATGTTTGAACAGGTTTCATATCATAAAACATAACCCGTTTGGCAAGCGAATGCGGGAATTATAGAGGAATTATAGACCCCCTGTTTTGGACATTTATAGTGTTTTTATATACAAAATATACTATAGTACATTGCGTTTTTTCCCTATAATTGGACTATAATCCGTAGATGGTTCTATACATTAAAATATATATAAATTATGTATAGATTTTTCAGAAAAAACTTTTGATTTTTTTTCAACAACTATAATTTATATATAATTTATATAATATTTATATATAAAATATACATCATAAAATTTCAATGACCAAATTTTTTTTATAATTCAATTCAGTTATTTTCTTATTGAAATTTTATTCCATTGAAAATTTTTAACTCAAACTTTTAATTATTTTGGAATTTCTCGGTATGAAGAGTTTATTATTTGTTTTGGACATTTGGTACCTTGCTGAAGTTTTTCCTGATTATTAGGGTGTCCTTTTATGTCAAACTTTTTGGACCAGTGGAAAGTCGCAATACCAATAGAAAATGACCTGGAAAATTGGAAAAACCGGAAAATTTTCAGAAAAATCGGGAAATACGCAGAAAATTCTAAGAAATTATAAAAACGTAATTTTTGCTTTAGCAAGGCCTTTGGAGGAAAAATGATTATTTAAAAAGTTTTCCACTAGCCATGTGGATATTTTTATTTTCCCCAGTCGTGAAGCTATTGCTGCAATTTTCAATTTCCGTCTTGTAAATCAGTTGGTTTTATGAAAGAAAATTAAAACTTTTTTTTTGAGTGGGGCGGCTATTTTGATTTTGCATCACCCTTTCAAAGTGATAGCTATGCCATTGCAATTTAACTCATTAGCTATGAGACTGGGCTCGGAAATTGGGCTTGAAAGCCTGAAAACGGTTACTCAATATGGCCAATTTTTCCAAAATGACTGATTTCGATGAGCTTAAATCGAAAACGCAAAATCGGCTTATACCAGAAAAATTTAACTCATTTTTAAGTTTTTAGAATTAAAGAAAGAAATATTTTTAAAAGAAGTTTTAGAAGTTTTTTAAATAATTTATGTATAAATTATATATTAATTATACATTAATTAGAATACTTTTTCACATAATGGTGACTAAAATCAAAGTTTGATATTTATTGTATATTTTATATATAAAAACAGCATCTCAGTGGGTCTATAATTTTACTATAATTTATATATAGCCAAAAAAAAATTTCTATAATTATGTAAAATTTATATACAAATTATAGTATAATTATAAGATTTTTATGCTTCATCAAAACATTGCGTTTTTCCCATTTTCTTTGTCATACGGGTCCCATTCAAAAAATCATTTAAATGTAACGATTCTTGTAATTAATAGTACTTTTCAATAAATGTTTCTTTGCATTTCACTTGATTTATTACAAGATGGGCGGTAAAATGTATATAAATCTTCTGTAATACCAAACAAGGTGTGTAAATTAAAACACTCTTTTGTGCAACAATTTACCTTTAAGTTTTTTTTTACTTCAATGAATGCATATTGATATAAAATAAAATTTAAAAAAAATACTTCCAATATACATAAAAATGTACATGAAATGTTCAAATGAGTCCAAGTCATAAAAAATATATTAAAAAAAAAAAAAATATTAATAAAACATAAATGAGCAAAACGAGACAGTTATGTTTCATTGAATGCTTTATAATAGAGAGAGAATAAATTTAAAAAAAAAGACGACAAAATGTATTGGAATATAAATAATAATGAGCAACTGAAGTCGTGGTGAATTCAATTTTATTTTATTTTTTATTGCGACAAACGAAGGTGACAAGTAGTTAGGATTGCTTTCATTTTATTAAATGTATTTTTTTTTATTATTGAAAGATATTCCAAAGAAAGAAAGTACTTCAAGTAAAGATTATGAGTCATTTACACTTCATTCATATGAAATTTATTTAAATTTTATGACTTATCAGTAACAGAAACTATATTCAAGGTGGCTCATTAGTAAATCTGGACATGTGCTAATTTTACCGTTTACTTTTAAAGTCCAAAAAGAAATTAACATACAATTTAACATAAAATAAAAAAATAAATTTCAATTGAATTATGCTTGGAATGGAATTTTTGTATGGCGCTACTTAATCAGAGCCTTGCAACTTTAATTGAAGCGCTTCTGAAAAAAATGTTACATCGCCTCAAGGAACAATAAAAGTCCAAATTCATATGAACTAACCTTTTATTTTAAAATTTTTTGGTTGTTGTTATTGACCAGTTGATTATTATTTAATAACATTCCCTTTGAAATGTATGAAAATCACACATGTGAAATGTTCTCGCACATCGCACATATGATTTATTATTATTATTATAATTCACTGTGTTTTATTTAAAAGAATCTCAAAACTGAGTATGTAGAAATGAAATTGGAAAAAAATAATAATAATCACTTATAAATAGCGTTCAGAGACTCGCAGTAGTTACGAATGTGTATGCAAGAAAAATGATATAAAACGAATGAAAATTATCATAATTACGAAATAATAACAGAGATAGAGGCCAATTTAAGATTAGTTGAGGAGACCAATTTTAAAAAAATCTTTTTTTTTGTTTTCTATATCTGTCTCAGTGTATGTGTGAATGATGATTTGAACTTGGAATGTTTGGATGTAATCATAGAATTAGTGTTGTTTCAAGTATTAGAGTCAATTTTGTACAATTCATTCATGTATCGTTTAATATTCGTCAAAAAATTCTTTAATTTAATTCAATTTAGTATGAAATGTAATGAGAATAACCTTTTTTTATGTGAGATCAAAGACCTTTCATTCATTATTCAAAGTGTTTGTCAAAAAAGTGATGCCTTTTTTATTGAAATTGACACTTTAAATACTGAAAAAATTGGGAATATTATAAAAGGACGTGTAAAGGTCATCATTTGGAAAAAATTGAGCTCTATCAATTATGGAAGTAAAAATTCCCTATTTTCGGCTATCAATTAAGTGAAATTCACAATCGTTGAAGAAAAATTACCTCAGGCAGATGATCGAAAGCTATTTCTGAGACCCATAAAAGACAGATGACAGACGGACAATAGACGGATGACCTTCAATCGTTAATTTTCTGAATATTTTCAAAAGATGTCTTCTTACACGGACGGTTTAGAAAAGTGCATTTCAATCAATGGGACTTGTTGCATTGAATAAAAGTAAGTTTTGAAAAAAACCGCCATTTTGATTTTTTTTTCAGGCTCTGGAGCCCAATCTCAAAACTAATGAGTTTTGACAAATCCTAATGACCTATTCTATCTAATAATACAAAAATTGACCTCGGTCCGATGGATCAGACAAACAGAGTGACGGCGGACAAACCGTCTGTAAAAGTGCATTTTTTCTTACGAAATGCACTAAAAATTATAAGAAGACATGAATCCTCATCAAGAAAAAGAACATTTTTTTTTTTCTATTTCAATTTCATCTTTCTTTTGCATTAGAAATCAATTGACTCACGTTCGTGGACAACAATTTAGAGTCAGTTATTGCATTGCGATACTCATTATATATATTATCTCGGTACACTCGTACATATTTTTTTAATAAAACACCTTAGTTTTTTACATTTCATGTCATTTTTCACAGAAAAAAAGGTACTTTTAATATTAAAAATGTTTCATTTATCTTTGAAATTGATGCAATTTCATTCAAATAAGGGTGATTCTCCTGAATTCGAGGAAAAAAAAAGGAAAATTATTTGAAAGGAAACACATTTCATTTTAACATTATATCTCGTTAGAAATAAAAAAATGTACAAAATTGCATATCTTTTACAATTTTTTACCTTGTATCACGAAGAAAATGAATTCTTTCAAAGGAAAAGGGACGTGTTTTCGATACAAGGCTTTTTTCTTCAAATTGAAGGAAAAAAATTACTCTGTTTACAAAAATCTTTAAGTTTTTCTTTTGAGATTTAAATATATATGTGTACATGAAACTTTTGCATATTTATCGTTTCCTTTAACATTTTTTTAAAAGGAGAGCGATGTGAGAACGGAAAAACGTGCATTCAAAGTATCAGATCATGAAACACATTATGAGGGAAAAAATTGCATTTTTAATGCAAATTCCATGAAAAAAAGAACGTAAAATGAGATCAAGAAAGCTCTTAAAAGTGTGAAAGAATTTACTTTGCATATTCATTTTATTTTAAAGCAAGAAAGAACCGACGACGCATAGGTAGCACATGTTCAAGACAAGTTTCCTTGTGAACATTTATCAAAGTCTTTTATTTTTCTTTTTTTTTGTTCTTGTTGATTCTTCTTATAAGTTATATAAAAACAGAAAACATCCCAAAAAAATGATAAAATAAAGGAAATGTACAAAAAAACAAAATGTCTTGTTGCTTAGTTAGTTCATTTTTTTCCTTGTGTTTCGAGTAGGATCACGTACTTGCTTGAGTTATCCAAAATAATCTTTTTTGTCAGAAACCTGTCCGTTTAAATCTTTTATCTAAGATCGAATGTTACCATATAAATTCATTCTTACATAAATTATCATAATATGACTCATAAGTGATGGTAAAACACCGGAAAATATTAAAAGAAGTTATTTTTTGACATGTTCCATGAATTATAAGAAGGTACCATCAACCTTTCATTCACATGCCCAATTTGTCTGATTTTTTTCGTTTCATCTCTTAATTTTGCTTATGAAATGAAAACAAAACTTTACGTATGTATAATAAACTCGGCATCAAGTGGATTATTACAGTTAATAATTTGTCTCAATTAATTTTCCTTTTCCCCTAAAATCATACAAACAACGAGAAAAAATTGATTACTTACGTATGTGACTCCTTTCTTTTTATTTTCATTTTGTATGGGGTAAAATTTAAGATATCGCCCAAATGTGACAATTCAGACCCGAAATTAGCTTGAATTTGAATCGAAATTAGCTTGTAAGTTCATTGAAGAATCCAAAAGGAATTTTATCAGAGTATTTAAATCAAGACCCTGCCAAGAAAATGACTGAAAACTGTAGACATTTTTGATCAGAATGAGCTTGATCGAGACCGCAGGGGGCACCCTTGTGACGAGTCTTTTGGCACTACTTTACACTATACAACAATTTTTTGAATATTCAGGATTAAAATGCAAACTAAAAATTTCAATTCAATTTCAAATTCAAGCCAAATTAAGTCTCATCACTTCAAATCTGGTTCACATTTTGCAATTTTACCCACAATTCATTGAATAGAAAAACATTTTCCACTTACAAGCAATCAATTAATTATTATTAAGTCTTATAAATATAAAGACAGGACCAATAAATAACACACATGTACATTAAACTAATATGAGGAAAAGGAAAAACAGGAAAAAAAATCAAATATTGTGTAAAAACACTTACAACAATAATAATAGAAAAGATAATAATAATAATAAATAGAAATCACAGCAGAAAATTTTTATACGACTACATTTGAAGTAACACGAATTCAATCCAATTTTTAATGAAATGAAGCAAATGATGTCTTAATCGAAGGAAGTGATTCCTTGCAATCATCATCCAGGGATGCGAAATAAATTAAAGTGATTTAAGGTCAGTTTTAGGGTGCAGTGGTTAACGTTTTGGACTTTCAATCTTAAGGTTGGCAGTTCAAGCCATGCAACTTTACAATCTCAAATATTCCCTTTACCGACTACTCAATTTGAGTTAAAGGCTAGATAAAGGAGGTGACTGCTTGGAATGACAGAATAAAAGCTAAGTCCCTCGGATGATGATAACGGGAGTGCAGGCTTAATAGCCACCCTACAAATATGATCTGATCTTAGGTCATTTCAATTTCTCGGCCCCTTTTAAGTTCTATCCTTGGTTGGCTGATTTATTTGAAAATAATACAAGTCAAAGTTTATTTCTCTCCTTTTTTTGTTCTGAAGAAAAAGGAAAACTTGGCGTTTGTTGTTCAACAGATGTACAAATAATAGGATAAAAGTTTTGAATGTTTTTTTTTTGTTGTGAAAAAATTAAAAAGATAAAAAAAAATCTAGTTTCCGATTTTCTATCATTTTCTCTCTTAATCTTTATTATTATGTTATTATCTTATATTTGATGTAATAGTTTTAGTGTTTTAATGTAAAAACAATAACAAAATTCTATTTCAGACATTAAGGAACAAAGAAAGAAAAAACACAACAAAAAGAAAAGGATTTGGTACGTGAGAAGTGTGATCAATATTGATTGAGTTTTGATTTTGAGAAGGGCGGAAAATACACAAAATAAATCAAGTAATGTGGAAATACAACAAAAATGTGTGTGATATTTGCTTTTTACTGTGAGAAAATTAGTTTTCAATGAACTTTGAGGTTCTGTTTACTTGCAAATAAATTTTAGAAAGTTCAAATTCTGTGCTGTAATTTAAGAAAATTGAATTCCAGACCAATTTATTTTTTTTTATTGTAAGATTTGGCTAAGAAATCGGCTTATTGAATTAGGTGAGCTTTCACGGATGAGCCCCGATTCAACTTATATCACGGAAACAACCTTAATCCTCCCTTAACAGTGTTAGGGGGTCGAACTTAGTTCATTCTGTTCAAAATTTCTCGTTGAAACAATTTTCGCTCAGCTAAAACATCATTAAACAAAAAGCCAATAATTGAGATAAATTCTCCATTTCAATATCATTGAATGCAACCCATTAATTAGTTAAACTAGGCAACTAATAAAACATTCACTCTACAATACAATTAGCAATTAGACGGGTACACATCCATTTCACATGATAATTACATATTTTAAACTCATTCATAGTCGTAGGCTAACCGAACTGATGATGATAGTAATCACATTTTATTTCAATTTTATGCTCAAGTAACCTTAGCTTCACTCATTATCTCATTGAAAAATATTTCAGATCCATATCGCAATCATCGCAACTAAAAAACTATTTTTACAGCTCCTTAAACCTTTTCCTGCCTCTATCCTCCATCATTTCAGATTGATCACTTTTGAAAATACACAACATATTTATTTATATATTAATCGGAAACGAAAAACAGCCGAATGAACTCATGCAAATCCTTTAAACGTGATTTCTTGTGTTGATTGAGGGTTCATTAGCAGTTGTATTACCATCATCAGGTGTGTGCGATGTACTCTTATATGAAATAATTGTTATTAAATGCGTTTATTTGTTTTAAAATTGTATTATTTGTTTTATTTTGAAAATAGAATGCAATATTCTAGTAAATATTAAAATTGATAGTGTTTATTTTTCTATTTATTACGACTAAAATGTTGTGAAAAAGAGATTATTTGACTTAAATTCTAAAAATAATTTACCCAAAGGCTTATTTGATGGACGATCATTGAAATTTCATCACTCAAATATCAATTTTTTTTGATGGATTTTGTCTTTAATATGTCTCAGATAAGTATAAAAATCATAAAACTGTAGTAATAAAGCAATAAAAGGAATATAAAAGATTCAAAATATGATTTACAACCATCTGTTGAAAAAATATTATTTTGTTTTCATTTCATTTAGTCACAGAAAGAACAAAAAAATATTTTTTCTTTTTATTTTAAAGTCATATGTCAGATTTCGATGATTTACATTCCAGTAAAAAAAATTATTTTTGTTTCACATTTAAAATTATGGGTTATTAAAATATTTTTTGATGTTTGTCGTGTTGTTGTGGTAAATTTTACTTTTATTGCTCAATTTATGTCCTATTAACAAAAAAAAATTCAGACAAAATCGATAAATTGACTGATGATAAAATGAATATTAATTTTCACAAATTCATTGAAAGTGTATCACGAATATTGTTTGCACTGAAATTTCTAACGCCCTGATTAACGATTTGAGAAGTCAAATTCGCGGGATATTTGAAAGTCGGGAATCGAGACGGAATTGAGACAAAAAACGAGAACATTTTCTCGAAGGATTTACGAGGCTTGTGGGCACTTGAGACGCCTATGTCACTTCATAAGACTCAATCGGTTTTTTCTCGAAAACTTTTTTCAGTATAACTGTCATCAACTTGGAACTGCTTCTTATGAGTCGTGTTTAATTTTCAAAAAAAAATGTGAATTCACGATCACGTTTTACGATTTTGTTTATGCTTTGGATCAATTTATTTAAAATATCTTACCAAAATGTGATTTTTTTAAATTAAGTTTCAATTAGACAAGTGGCGAAATGGCGATATGGGAATTAGAGCAAATCACAAAATTGAACGAAAAAAATTTGAATTGAAAAAACAGTTATTTTTCTCAAAATTTTATCAAAATGGGCTTAAAATCAAAAAAAAATAATAAATTTTAAAACTGGGCCGATTTTCAAATAAAATCTCATTAAATTTCATCAATAAGGTCGTTATTAATTTCAGGAAAAATGTTCTAATATTAAAAGTAGCAGCATATTAATTGAAGATAAACAGAAACAAAAAATATAAATATAATAACGATGACCTCAGTTAATACTCAATTAAAGTAATAAAAGAAAGCAATACATTTTATGACTTATTTAAAGAAGTTAATCAATAAATGTCCATTTAATGTTGATATAAGGATTAAATTAAAAAAAAAATATACGAAAAAGGTGATAAACATACAAAATATTACAAAAACCAATTTTTTTACAACATTTTATCATTATCAGATGACTTCTGTATTTTATTTTTTGTACTTCTTTGTGCACATGTAAAGGAATTCCATATAATTTATTTTCATTTCTTGGTAAATTAATGCAGTAACCAATAGATCTTTATTTTTTTTTCGTCTTATGTGTCTATAGACATGTATTTTTTATTTAGGAAGAAATGAACTTCTAAGGTGGATGTCAAAGAAGAAGAAAGAAAAAGGTAAAGAACATTTATATGAGAAAAAAAAATACAAGAAAAAAAATGAGAGAAAAATACACAATATATTGTCTTTATGAATAAATAATGCGGAAAATTGTACAAATGTATTTTTTATTTTATTTTATTTTATTGTGTTTAATCTGTGTGTGTGTGTACTTTGAAACCGACAAAGATTTATTCTCCTTTCATACATTTCCAACTCGGATATAATTTAACCTTTATTGTGTATAGGATCCAAAAAGAACTCTCGATACAAGAAGAAAAATTTCTTTTTTTTTGCTTCGAATATCATTTCACAGGATACGTTTTTATTTTTAGTTAGCAATTTATTTTATTATTAAATGAAACAGTGAGAGAAAAAAACGAAACGAAATGAAATAGAACAGACATTAAATCGATTTGAATATGAAAAAAAATGTAAATATACGGGTTAAATTCAATAAATTACAATCGTTTTAAGACCTCGTAAATACCACCAAAGTAAGTAAATGTTGCAATTTTTTTTTTTGAATATTAATAAAATTGACAAAAATGTATTTTTTTAATCATCATCAAAAACGATGATTCGTGAGAAATGAAGAATTTCTAGATCCTGAAATTAATTCAAATCGATGAGAAAACTGATTTTGTTCCGGTTTCATCGCAATATGAATCTGAATTCAACGTATGAAGAGTATGTGAGAAATAGGAACTAAAAAAAATTGTATCTAGTGATCGAATGTGGAAGAAAATTTAATGCGGGTTCTTTGGTACGTGTCGTTCTTCAATGAGAACAATAATAAGGGTTGCACCGTGTGATTTTCTTATTTTTACGTTTAATTGATTTTATTTTGACTGGGAAAATTTGATGATCAAAGCTCATGTGTTAAGTCATTTTTCTTTGATGATGATTATAAGTGGGTATACCCACCTAAGCCTACTTTATTTTGGGCTTTTTGTGGTTTCCTTGAATAAAAAATCATATTTTTTTTATCATGCTTCCATGTAAATTCATAAAACTCAATATAAATGTTACATGGAGACAATACAAATACAATTTAACAAAAGTATTTCCATTCTATTGTTAAATCACAATAATATTCATATTTAAATGCAATTTTTCTATGCCATTATTATTATAAATTTTATTATTATTTATCATAAAAAAAATTATTTATGATCATTTTCTACACAAACACACAAAATCTAACTAAAAATCGTTCTAACAATATGCATATATGTAAAATATTTCTGATACCTTTGATAATAAAGAGACACGAATTGGCCAGTAATTATTCGTTTATACAAGGAAAAAATAATAATAAATATTTTATTATTATTATTATAATATTAAAATAGATGACAATTTTTTAATATACGAGGAATGTTTTATAATCAGGCCCATTTTATTTTATCTATTTATTTAGTTTTAGTTTTTAAAATCGTTTTATTGTAAATATTAATTTTATAAATGATTCATATTAAATATAATTATTAGTAGATATTTCGATTCTGATATTAATAATAATAATTTTTTTTTTAAATAAATTTAATCAAATGTACGAGACGTGTTGGATTGGACAATTATTGTTATAAATTTATATGAAAATGAAAAAAAAATATTATTGGACTCCAATTTTGTAGTTGTTTCTTTTTTTGTTCACTTGCATGTATATGAAATTAAAGAAAAAAATAAATTTGTCTGAAATAGCGATTAATTGACTCCTTTTGACTTGCAAGGTATACAAGCAATGTAGAAATTTGATTGGAAATGACATTAAATAAAAAATGTTTATCCTATTTTTCGATTTTTTGCAAAGCTTGAAGAATAATTTTAGGTTAATATTGGTCGTGGTAGTATATTTTCATCAAAATTTAACTAATTACAACAACAAAAAATGATATGTTGTTGCGAGCACATTGAAATTCAGTTGAAATACGTTCCAACAATCAACAGTTAGCCGATGCTCTTACGAAAGGCCTAACTACAGACAATTTTACCTTACAAACCTATTTTTACATTGACAATTACAACATTTTTTTTAGCATGAATAATTTGAATTTACTCTCTTCTGAATGAGCTCCACGAATGATGATATTACCCAAGGTTCCTTCCAAAACCTGGATATTTTGGGTGATTTCTCTCTCTTCAGACATCATGCTTGTATTCGTTTGATGCAAATTAATGTTAAAATTTAGATTTCTTGAGACTAAATCACATATACCTTACAAGCCGTATAATGAGGAAGAGTGTTAACTGGGTCATACAAAATGTCAAAGTAATGACATAAAAACAGGAAGCGTCCTTTTTTGTTTACCACATCTCGTCGTATCAAGACGTACATCGTATTTGTAAACTAAAAACTCACATTCACGTAAAATATAAATAAATTGGAATCATTCAAATTGTATAATTTAATTACAATAAAAGTAAACTATTAACAAGTGAACTCTAAGTTATCAGGAGAGTCGTAATGGTCCAGAAGGTCACAGGTCTGTACTGGTAATTTACAAGCTTCATACTAAAAAAATTTGACCAGGAGGTCATTCAAGCTTCCATTCTGATGCTATGGGCAAAGATGAAACTTGACAGTTAATTTTCTATAGATGCACATACGGTGAGTTCAAAAATTTTGTACGTAAACAGAACCTGTCAAACTTTCACCTGCTCGCCAAGTAAATCCAATGAAGAAAATTCATTTTAACGTTTTAAAATTTTACATACAACATTTTGAATTTTCCGTTCGTGTTTTATTTATACAAAAATAAACGTCAAATGAAATGTCAACTAAAATTCTGTTCTAGTGACTTTGCAAGTAAGCAAAATTTCTCGCCATCCATGTGGAGTGAAATCAAAGTATATGTAAAAAAAAATCAAATCAACATGCATCAAAATAGTTGCAATAATTTTTATTATTTTTAAAGGAAATACTCGTACCTGCAACTTCTATTCGTAACACACAAGTCATAAACTAACATTACAAATAATATAAAATAATAAAATAAACAATGGGAGGTCCTAAGATTTTTTTTTCATTTTCATTTTAATTTTAAATATTATCATTTCATTTCATTTATGAGAATTCCTTACAATTTTTTTGCATTTTTTCATTTAAATTTAACTTTATTTTTTTTATCTACACTTGATGTCAATAAAAAATTTATCCTTGTAATATGTTTCTTGTGAGATATTTTGATTAATGACTTGTATTTGTTTAAGATCCCCTACTGGTTCCTTCTTCCTATATATGATTTTTTTTATTTTAATATATTAATTTCATCTTATTTTTCTTGTAAAATTTATTGAATGAACATCTGTTTTTATGTCTTGATACATGTGTACATTTTTTTGTTGTTGGTGTCCTGTGTTATGAAGTTTTTTTTCTTCTTATTTTTAAATTATGACTTACAGGTGTTGATGAAACATATTTCGATATTTTTGGGATGTCATTGATATTTAAAGGCAATTTATTGTGATTTTTGTCCAAATTTGACATTTTTACAGATTTTTAAAGGAAAGGGATATGATTTGATTTATTGTAAAATGTGAATTAAAGTTTTAAAGTGAAGATTATCACTTTGGTTTCATTTTAAAAATAATTTGTTCAAATTGAAATAGAAATATTTCGTTGAATTTGAGTTTGATTTGAAATTAAATTAGATACAAAATGTAATTTCATTTAAAAATTTGCTTAAACAAGTCAAAACTAGTCACAATTAGAAAATTTCACACTAATTAATTAAAATTTCGATGATGATATCGGAGTTCGATGACATTTTTACAATGGACTCTCAAAGAAAATCTTTCACTCATTAAATTCCATTGAAAGAAATTCACATTCCAGTTCAAATCGAGAATTTTTCATTTCAAATCGCGAACTCACCTCCTCCTTTTACTCTGTGCCGTTAATTCTGTGAGTTGTGATGCATCGGGTAGGTGATGCAATCCGCCCATATGGACGGGATGATGTTGTGTCATGGCTGCCATTCCTCCACCAAGTGTCGTTAACGAGGTGTTAAGTCCCGTTGGATCGACACATGATGCACTTCCCGGAATTTGATGATGTGGTGTCAGATATGTCGGAGGTGTTGGACCATAGTGATGTGATGTGGCCCCAGCTTGCGCATAGGCATACATTGTACTAACGTCATATGGTTCCAGTTTGACTAGAATTCTTTAATTTCGGTGGTATCACACAAAAAAATGGATTTTCACGTCCTTATATTTTTTTTTCGCCTTTAATGTTAAATTTAATTAACAAAACTCATATAAGACAGTCCAAATTTTGGACACTATCATGACTTTTAAGCACTAACGGTAATTATTTTTGACAGTATTAATTTTTTTATTCTATTTATTTAATAATATTATTTTTTTTTATTTTTTATATTCAGAAGCACAAAACGAGACACAATTTAGTGATTATTATGTATGTCAAATGTTCTGCGGAGTCAAATTTAAATGTTTAATTGCATGACTTATAATAAAAAATAACATCAAGTACAGTTTCAGCATTATTATCATTCAAGCAAAGTTAGTGTCATTTAGTGAAGAGTCATAAAAAAATGTTATTATTATTATTATGTTTATGTAGCAAATGCTCTTCTAATGCACATACATAAAAAAAAAACACATACAGAGTGATACTTTTTAAGAGTCGATTTTGTAGTAAGCAGAAAAAATTATTATTTTTTTTTATAATGTTATTTTTTTATATTTTTTCTAAAAAATTAAAATAAATACAATTGTGGTTTCATTTAAATTTTCTTTTATTAATTAAATTTTTTTGTTCTTAATTTGACACAAAATTATGATTCTGCTTCTTTGTATTAATATTTTATTTATTCTTAGAATTTCTTTGAAGAAGATCTCTGTAATTTTTATTTTTACATTTAATTTCAAAGTATAATAATAAAAATTAATCCACTTGTTGGAATTTGATCATCGTCGGTAATTTTAATTAAAATTTTTATTCTCAGAATATTTTTACTATTTTTTTTCTTTTTTTAACTTATTTCCATGGATTACTATTCAGAAATTTCATATTAATTTTAAGCACTGTTAAACTCTGTAACTTAACTCCGATATTATCACTAAGTATTTTATTTATTATATTAAAATTACGTCCGCCACGAATGAAAGCATTTGAACGACTAACAATATTTCAACTCACATAATGTTCACTATACAAAACAACAGAAAAAAAAAACAACACGGTACTTAGAGTGCAAGTATATAAGCTTAATAAGTGAACAAACAACCGACAAACAACAAAAACATTGATATACTGACTCTCTCTCTGTGTTGTGAAGTTGTGAAGAACTGTGAAGTAGATATATATCAAAAGTATTAACTAAGAAAGAATGGAAAATATATATTGTATTCATTCTGCCTTTTGTGTGTGTGTGTGTGTGTGTCTGCACGACTGTGTTTAAATGTACGATGGATGCATTATGGCATAAAAACAACTGAATGAATTGAGTTTTAAGTAAGAAGATGAATGCATGAATGAAAATGAGTTACTTCCTCATTATTTATGTTTATAACTTTTTTTATATTTTCTTTAATTGTAATGTACCAGGTAAATTTGATTCTTGTACGATGATTTTACGATTTCTTGTAAAAAATTTAATCAGAAATTCAATTCAATGATTTTTATTGCGTCAGTTTCATTCATTGAAGGTCATTTCAGTCTAACCTCCCAAACCACGGGCCTAAATGAGTCTAGAGTCCGATGAATTCAGTGAGATGAACTGAAGCGATCGATCTCCTTTGAAATAAATAATTAAAACTCTAATATTATTTGACTGCCATGGCATGTCATTCATAGAAGAATTCAGTATCCTAAATAAGATGCATTCACTCCTTATTGAAAAGATAATAAAAGATTTTTATTACTCAAGTATTTCGTGCATGTTTTATCCATTGAACACCATACACTACACACACACACACACACAGAAATTTTCCATTTCCATTGTACTACAATTTTCATATAAGGGGGGATTTTCCTTACATTTTTTTTCATGTAATTTTCCTTTTCATATATTCGTAATGTGTGTATTTAGCTAATAATATGATAATATGTAATAATATGAATTTGGATTAAAATTGAGACAATACTTAAGTAAACAAAAATTGTGATAAAGACATTTTGAAATCAGTTATGCAGAATATTTGGGTCATAAAATACGGAATCAAGAGAGAGTGATATGAATAAAAAAAATCACTGAATTAGAATTTAGATTCCGAAAGCCTTTTAAGTGAAATAAACTCTTGAGATTTTATCTTAATTAAATTTTGTTCCATGAACCATTTTATAAAAAAAAATCGAGTCTTATGTAAATTTTATCACATTTTCTAGATAAAAATCTTCTTAAAGCCGTTTAAAGTGAATCACAATTCAAAGATTCAATACAATAATGAAAAATAATATAAAAGTGCTGTACAAACAATGAATATAATAATAAAAAAAAATTATATTTAAAGAAAGAAAGAAAAAAAATGAAAACAAAATCAAACATTAAATGAAATAAAATAAAATAAAATAATAAGAACAAGACTATGAAAAAATAAAAAAGCAGCGGAAAATTTATAAAGTCAAGTCAAGATAAAGAGAAAAAAAATATTAAATAAAATGAAAACAAATCTTTGAATCAACTATGGGAAATTCAATTTTAAATTCAAAACAAATATTGCATTTAATTTTTTTTGTGTGTTTCTTCGTGAAGAAAAATGCAAAAGTTAAATAAGACAGGGATTTTTATTTAATTTTTAGCCACGCGACGACTTTGATGAATTTGGTTTGAAATTTAACGTCATTGACTTTCAAGGACATTTCATGATTAAATTTAAAAATATTCATTGTCAAGAATCAAATTTAATTAAAATCCATTTTTCAGAATCCTGGGTTACGGTAAAATTTTCTTCCTATTTTATTCCCATTTTATTAACTTTCAATGTAATAGAAAAAAGACAAAATAAACACATCACAAATTTTACGATCTCTTTGCTCTGATAAATCACTGTCTCATCATCATCATCATCCATCGACAGTTCCTTTATATGAACTCATTCATCATAAAATAAAAATAATAATAATAATAATAATAAGAGGAAGAAAAATCATAGTTTCACTACAAACTACACAAAAATTTTATTATTGCATACATGAGACATGATTCTGTTTTATTCTTAAAATGTATTGGAATATGATGTTAAAATTGAAAATGAAACGAGAAAAACGTATAACCAAAGTCGTAAAATTGAATGAGGAGTCAAAGTGAATGAAAATGTTATTTCATTTTCTTTATTTACTTTGATACACCACATCCTGGTTTTATGTCTATTATTTTACGTTAGTTTTATGATTATTATTACACTTTTTTCTCGTATCTCATGTCAGATTCAAGTATTTGAGTGATATGCCAATGTGTTTCATATCAGAAATGGCACGTGGAGTGAAAGTTCGAATTTTCAGACGTCAATTTGATCACACGGTCCTTTTAAGACAAGTGTGACATGAAATCCTGAGTCAATGAGGACCTTAAATTGAATATCCTTGAAATTAAATAAGAATGTAAAGAATTTTATTTGAAGATATCAGAATTTGTATGAAGGAAATAATGCATTTGATATGCTTAAGGTTAATCACAATTCAATTTTGACTTACCCAAAACTGTTACTGCGACGCTTTACAATTTCTCTACTTGGTTCGGCTCCTTTAAAATGAAAAAAAGACAAAAAAATTATTTTAACTTTTGATAACAATAAAAATTAAGGATCAATTATATGACATTGACTCATTATAATGCTAATTTTCTTCCTTTTATTACATCCCAACTTTTGTTTTGCATTTTATCTCACTTCCATTTTTTTTTGACAAGTGAATGAAATTCAAACACAAAAAAATTGGTTCCTTTTTGTCTTGAGTTTCAAATTTAAAAAAATAAATTTCAAGAAAATATTTACAATCCCATCCAAATTCAACCACCTTCTGATATCTATGTACTTTGACTTTCCATTCACATACGTGTGTATTGTTTTCATAGTATATAAGAGTCCTATTGTATAATTTTATGAATGGAATAAATTAGACGGCGTTGATTTTTGTCAATATTCACTTACAAAAACCGGAATTAGGATCAAAATTTTCACTTTTTTATGTACAAATTTTACTCGGGTGATATTTTGAATGAAATTGCACATATATGATATCAATTAATATAAAAAAATTGAAATGTTACAAAAATTTATGTTATTTGAAATTTTATGTGTTTATTATGGATGTGTCTGTGTGTGTATGTATATGATTTGCATAATTATTTCATAAAATCATTCATTATCTGTACACAACACATTTGAAACTTGTAATTAGTTTTTGTTTTCCATGCCCGTTTTGCATTGAATTTCACACAAACCTTTTAATTTCAAGTTTTTAGTTGAAAATTAAATCTCACCCAAGGGAAAACTATCAAAAAATCAAAAATATAATAATCTTATGCTGAGTATTTATGCTCGTATGTGTGTGTATGAGTACAGTTTTTTTAAAGATGGAGAATTCAATGACATTGGTTTATATTTTTATTTTAATAAATTCTTTGCTTATTTGATTCACTTGTCACATTTTACACAATTTAATGACACAAAGTCATATTGGACTTTGATAATATTGAATTAATTTCACTAAATATATGAAATTTCAATGAATTTGAACACAACAATAGAATTGAGGTCGAGTACTGACGATTCCCTACCTGGATAATGTGCTAATGCCATGAAGAGCCTTGATTAAATGAGAAAATAATGGTTTCACTATGTTTAAATGTCCTTATATTAATTGAGTTTTATTCAATTTTTCACTTAAATTTAATATTTCTTGAGATAAATGTAATTAATTTGGTGAACTCGATTTACTTTTGTTGTTTTGTCGTACACACAAATCAATACACTACAATTACAAAGTGGCAACACTGTGACAGCAGCTGTCAAAATGAAATAATATTTTGAAAACAAAACCCTCGTGTGTGAATCTTTTTTTTTGTTTGAAAAGAAACACGAAGATTTAAAATTAAATTAATTAAGTGGATTTAATTTAATAATAATTAAAATGCTGAGCAAAACCACAAAGAAGCTGAAAAAATTAACATCGAATCCAGAGCAATTCTTAATGTAACATTAAAATTTTTCAATTAACATTTCTTTACATGCAACAAAAATTTTCATTTCAGACCCCAGAATGAAAAGGCCGAAAAGTTAAAAGAAACTGTAAAACAACTCTATGATTTCACAAAATCAATTGAAATTGAGAGTCAACAAAAGCGATCTGCCTTAAACGAGCTGGTTATTGATCAAATGGATGAGGAACAGATATGGCAACAAATGGAGATCAATGTGAGTGACACTTATTTGAATTTTAGACACGAATTGAATTTTTAATTTTCACATAGAATGAAGAATTCGTATCAGATTGCCTTGCATTGACTTCTAACATGCTTTCAATTAATCAATTTAAACTTGATTTACCTTATGAAAAAGTGATAGATGATAAAAATGTTAATGGAAATGGAATTCATGACAGTGATGATGAAGATTCTGATGATCAGGAGAATGGGCTTGAAGAAGCCCCAGTCAAAAATAAAAAGAAGCTGAAAAGTAAAAACAAAAGTATGTGATCTTTTTTCAAAGTAGTAAATTTTAAGTATTCCCAAATTTAAATTTTTTTACAGAAAAATCTTCGATTGTGGATGATCAATTTTTCAAACTCTCTGAAATGGAAGCATTCCTTGTACAAGAAGACAAAAAAGAAATGCAAAAGGGTAAAAAGCAACGAGATGCTGATTCGGAGAGTGAGATTGATCTCTTCGAAGATCCAGGTGACAGTGAAGATTCCGAAGCAGAACGTGAAGAAAATTTAAAATATTCAGAATATTTTGACCCTGATTCTCAAGACGAATATGAAGATGATGACGATGAAGAGGAAGAAGAAGAAAATGATGATTTAAATGATTCAAGAAGGAAAGTTAAATTTGATTTGTCTAAAAATACTGAAACAACAATAAACAGTGACTATGATGAGGGTTCTGAAATGGAAAATCATGATGGCAATGAGAACAATGATCAAGACGACAATGAAAATGAATCTGGAGAAAAGTCAACATACGAAAAGCGTCAAGAAGCACTTCAAAAGACAATCAAACGTCTGGAAGATAAAGCTTTGGAAGACAAGAAATGGCAGTTAAAAGGAGAAATAACAGCACAAACACGTCCAGAAAATGCATTACTCGAAGAATTCCTTGAATTTGATGCAGCCACACGTCCAGCTCCGATTATAACCGAACAGACTACAATGCAACTTGAAGACATAATTAAACAGAGATTGAAAGATCGTGCATTTGATGATGTCGTGCGTAAAATTAAACCAGTTCAGTCAGTACAAGAATACCGAAAAACATTGGTGCTAGATTCAGAGAAAAGCAAGGAGTCACTTGCCCAAATCTATGAAAAGGAATTCCTGAAAGCAGCAGAAAAATTAGATCCTGATGCTGATGACAAGGTTGAAGAAGAACCAAAAGAACACAAAGAGATACGAAAAACATTAAAAAATCTCTTTGCCAAACTTGATGCCTTGTCAAATTACCATCTAACACCAAAACCAGCAGTGCCAGAACTCAAAATTATCACAAACACTCCTGCAATCGAAATGGAAGAAGTTGCGCCAATTTCAATGTCAAGTGGTACATTGTTAGCACCAGAAGAAATCAAGGCCAAACCAAAAGGTGACACAATCATGTCCAAGGATGAAATGACTAAAACTGACAAAGCTCGTAAACGACGTGAAAAGAAATTGAAACAAAAATTGAGGAAAAAGCAGCATGACGAAAAAATGGCAGAAAATGAAAAATCTGGCAAGGTGTCCAAGAAAAATGAACAGAAGAAAGTCTTGAGTCAAGTAATGAAAAATAGAAATGTAGAAAAAATGAAGGAGACTAAGGGTGCTAAATTGACGACTTCATCAACGTTCTTCTCAAAATTACAGGAGGAAAATGTGGCGATAGGAATTAAAAAGAAAAATAAAAAGAAATCTGATACAAATGTGAATGGATTATCAGCTAAAGCTCTTAAATTGTAAATAAAAAGTAAGAAAATACATAAATTTAATTTAACAAGAATTTAATTAGTATTTTTTGTGTTATATTTTTTCTTTAAAATCAATAAGAAAGTTCGATTTGTATGAAGATTAAAAGATTTTAGTAACAATTGCTATAAAAAAAAATTTAAACTATAATGCTAGTGTGAGATTTGTTAGATTTCGTTCGAAGACTAAACCAGTAATTAAAATCCAATCTAAGGAGGAGTTGGGACAAGGGTCCGACCCTCATTCCAACCAACAATTTCAACAAAGAGTCCATCAGTTCATCAAATCTGTGGAAAAATGTTTCAATTAAAAAAAAATTATGTAATTGAAGTGAAAAAAAAATCTTACACGTCCTCTTGTTTCTGAAATTCAAATTCCCTGGCCTTTTCATTTGAAGCGCTATGTTCCATACACAAAATACAAAACAGATGGATGCAAGCAAGCATTTTATTGAGTATCGTTAAAACGGGATTATCCACATAAATTGCAGTTCCATTGAATTCTTTGTCACTCTCCTGTTGTGGAATCAAAAAGCACAATCCCAAAATACTTGATTGGAATTTCGCATGTGCTTTATGTATTTGCTCAAAGTCTTTTGCTTCCTGTATCGCATTCATCAAGATACTAAATTGACTTTCCAGGACATCAACTTGCAAATAATATTGCAAATTATCGATCAGAAATAAAAGTTTATTGCGAAATTGTACGATCTTTGTATTAGTTTCAAATTTAATTTCACGATGATGTGTCCACACTTGTTCCAAGTCAAATTGAGTCTTTTTGATTTTCAGCAAGAATCGGAACATTTCATTGTATCGATCGAGCACTTTTGGAGCAAATAGTAAATGCAGTGGAAATTTAACTTTGTACTTTAAGGTGATGAAATTAATGTAATTATTTGCTTCATTTGTGAAACTACCCGTGTTATCTTTTGGCACATACATCGAAAATTGTTCAATGTCTTCGGAAATTCCAACCATGTTACCAGCAGAGATAAATGCACGATTCAGATCACGAGTTGCTGCTTCATTAATCGGATTTGACATCAGTATTTTTGTGTATTTGATAAATTCGTGGAAGAGTTCTCCGCGACCAAGTAGATAAAAATCTTTGATTAAACGCATTTGATGTGACAAATTTGCTTCATGCATTGCAATTACGAATAAATGTTCTGTGACACATGTTTTGATCACATTGACAATTTGTTCCAATTTACTCACATTTATCACTTCTTCATTTTGTAAATCATAGAATTTCCTAAAAATTTCATACTCTTGATCACCCCACAGTGAATTGTGATGTTCGTGTGGTTTTTCATTTGTGTCATCCATAAATTCCAGCTTTTTTGCCATATCTTTTGGATTTGAATTGAACGTTAACACAGTTTGGCCAGTCATCAGGACATTTTCTGCCCATGTATAGGGAAAATAGTACGGAAGCATATTAATTGCAACTTCATAACGCCACAGCTCAGTGTTGATACTATTTGAATCGGAAGCGATTGTTGCTTGAATGGAATGACTGTCGTGATGTGATGACGTTCCATGGACATGACTTGTGGAAGAATGACTGCCATGTGTTGTGTGATGTGAAATTGAATCTCCTACGTGTTGAATGAAAAATTCACCATATGGATCGACAAATCGGCCATAAAGGAGCCACTGGTAGAGATGTTTAATAAACACTACATACACTGATCTTTGAATTCTGTGGAAAATTTAAATGAAAAATTGAATTTCAATGATAATTAAAAAGAAATTAACTTACATTTGAACAGCTTCACAAATCGTTTTATTTCCGTGTAGCGAATTCCTTTGCAGATAATCGAGAATCATGCAGCCATGTAACCTCTGTGATCGAATACCGCTTATGAGTTTCAAAAGAAAACATAAAAGTGGTTGATATCGATCAATTTGATGGTAGATAAAAAGAAGAGAATTCGTTGGTGCTCTTAAATATCTTTTTTCCAAATCTATCACTAACTGTCTATATTTTTCCAAGGAAGCATCCATTCCATCACAAAACGCCTGCAAATACAATCCTTTACTCAACGGTTCTTCGACACTTCCGTTCGCTTGATCATTTTGTGAAATCCCAACCGGACATGAGCCATTATATTTTGTGATAAATTTTCTTATATCTTTATATTGACCAGCAATTTTCACAATATCTTCCAAGATTTTCGCTTCACCAGGATGAATGAAATTACTCGACAGTTCTGAAATCTACACAAATTCAGAGATTCAAATGAGTTTTCATCTCAGATGGAAAATTTGCATAAAATTAAAACTTACTGTAAATTCTAATATTGGTAAAGGATCCGTATCAGCACTGATCAGTGAGAGAAGAATATCGTGAATCATTTTGGTTTAATGAAATATTTTACAATTAATTCCACTAAAACCGACGAAAAATTAATTTTTATTGCTTTGTTTTGGTATTTGACTCATTTCAATTGATTTTACACAACAACAAAAAAATTAAGGCGCGACGTCTATTGTTGACATTTAAATTTCAAAATATCTGTTCAATTAAAAATTGAATTGAAATTAATTTTTTTGAATGGAAACACAATTTTATAAAATACAGACTAAATTAATTTATATATAAGATTAGGAAAAGTGAAAAGCAATGCAAATAAATTTTTGAATAAATTAAAGCCAAAATATAACGGTCTATTTAAAGCTGGTTGAGAGGAATACGATAAATTTTTGGATCAAATATTTTGTTCTGAGGTGAACATTTGGAAATGATTAACTTTGCATATTTTTTTGATGCAAAATTAAGATAACTACTTCAGACTTACTGACTAATTACAAATTTTGACAATAAAATTGAAATTTTGTATTTTTACTGAACCAAAATAAGTGAACAACAACCATTACAAGAATTTAGCTTTAAGATAAACTTTCATTTTATTTTAATTATCGAATAATTGTTGATTGATTTGAATGAATTTAATTTTTTTACATGACTTTACATTCAAGTAAGATGAAATTTCGTGAAAATAAGAAAGTTTACAGAACAATAACAGTTTTCATCTAATTATTTTGGAAATCAGTTCATTTATTTGGATTAGATGGCGCTATAATCACAAAATTAAAGCACTAAAATAAACAAGCTAATTTTTCAAAAATAATTTTAATGAAAAACGTGATTAAACTGATTAAAAAGTTTGTATTTTTAAGATAAAAAAGACAAAAATCACATTCTAAAGTAGTGGAAGTTAAAAAACCAAGAAAGTTGGTCAAGATTTTCATGAAAACCGAAGATCAATTTTGGATCGCTTAAAATAACAATAAAGACGACAAAGAAAAAAAATGTCTATCATAAAACCCGAACCGGGGTATCACCTTTTGCCGCCTCAACATCATCCACAACAATTTCAACTTGATGTCAAGCCAACAGAAACTCAACCAGGCGAGTATGCTTTCATTTGTCCTCAATGTCCAAGAAAATTTAAGACTAAAGGTAAATAAGTCCCAATATTATGTGTGACTATAAATTAATTTTTAATTATTTTCTCTCTTTCCAATTAAAACAGGAACCTTAGACACTCATTACCTTCTCCATTTGAATAAGAAACAACATCGATGCACTTTTTGTTCGAAATGCTACGTCCAACAAGCGAATCTCAAATATCATATTATTGCAGCACACGAAAACAAAAAGCCATTTGTTTGTGCAGTCTGTCAAAAGTCCTTTTCTCAACCAGGCAACTTACAAACGCACCTTGCCATTCATCAGACTTTCCGGGCGTTTGCCTGTTCAGACTGTAAACAATCATTTACACAATTGGGCAACTTAAAATCACATTGTAAGAATAAGCATAATGGTAATTTACATCTTGCTTGTGGAATTTGCTTGAGAACATATGAAACAACAAAACAATTGGTCTACCATATTAAGCATTCGTGTCGTAGTATGAATACGTATTCGTGCGATTTGTGTAATGGAGGTATCTTTTGCGATGCAACAGACTTGAATTTGCATCTTCAAACTGTGCACAAGGGACAAGAGGAGCAAATGAATACAAATAAGCGACGAAGAAAATCATCATATAATCAGTAAAATGTAAGGATAAAATAATTGTAAGAAAGTATTTGATTTATACAAAAAAAAGAGCAAAATATTAAAGTAGAGCTTAATTTTTAACTGGGCTTACAATGGTATTCGTACCATAATTTCATGCCCAATTGAAAGTAAATTCTACACCCACCAAATTTAGATCAAAATTTCAAAATAATATCTTTTAATCTTACAATTAAATGCATAAGCAATCATTAATTTGAACAAAATTCGATCTCCCATTAATTTGACCACGTATTCAGGTCTAGAAATAAAATTTTAACTCTAGACAAGTATAAAAAATACCTTGCAAAAAACAAAACTAATTGTATAAGTTTATCTGTTAAATAAATGCTGAAAATTGAATCTTCTAAATTATAATTTATAATAATTAAATATTAGATAAAAAAATGCAATATTGAACGAACAAGAAATTGAAAGACATTAGGCAATTGATTATGAATGTGTTTTTCTTTATATTGAAAAAAAATTAATGAACAAAATTTTAATTGTACAGAATTTTATTCAGTTAAAAACGCCCGAATCACGACCAAAATGAGATAAATCTCATATCGAGACTTGGCAAATGCAAATTCAGTAAAATTCTGTACATTTAAAATGATTTAGGGTTAAGAAATGGAGTTTTTAAGATAAGTAAAAATATATATCAATAAAGTTTGTATATTTTTAACATTAAACATAAAAGTCTTACAACAAATCGATTAGAAATAGAAATAAAAATCATAAATTCTAAGTTGTAATTATTCTAATGAAGAAATGAGACAAAACTATAGAAAATTCAAAGGAAAATTAAAATTTTAATGATTTTTGACACTGTGCAACAATTTTTTTTGATGATGTAAAGTTTTTCGTGTTGCACAGTGATTTTAATGTTAAAAATTCTTTGTTTCACGTTTCAAGGACCATTTTGATTAATTGGCACAAAAAATTATCAGTTGAAATAAAAGTATTTGGTTTTTTCTTTTCTTTTATAATTGGATAAAATTTTATTTAACGGTTTTTTTTTAATTAATTCATTTAAAATTTATATATTTTTATTAAAAAATAATGCATGTGTACGTAAAATTACCATCAACAACATATAATTGTAATATTTAATTAATTTTAATAAGAGTAAAGTAAGAATAATAATAATAATTATATAAAATAATATTAATAAAGAATAAATTGATCATTTAAAATATAAGAGATAATAAAAAAATAAATCATTTATGAAAATTTGACACAAATCTGTTTTTTAAAATAATAAGAAAAAAAATAATTACTTTGCAGTTTTCTAATTGCTTCGGGAATTGGAATCTTTTATTTTTAAATTCTTCGAAAAATGAAAAAAAAATTTACAAATTTTTAATTTTAGGGAATATTTTCTTCATAACCTTACAGTTGACTTTTCACTATTAATTTTTTATTTTTTACTCTAATATAATATATATTTATTTTTTGTATTTTTAGAAAAAGTGGTATAATCTAAGTAGTGTTTATTCATGTTGTTGTTTATTTTAATACAATTTTTGTGTTTTTAGCACATTTTTTCCCTTAAATCCAATTTTATGTAATTTACCACTTGCCCGATAAAGCTTTTCGATACCGATTCTTATGAAACTGTTTTTGAGATATACTTCTGTTGTCAATGCCACTACCAGATCGATTTGTGGGTGGTGGTATCCAGCGTTCTGTTTGAGGCTAGGATGGTCTGAAAAATAATATTTTTAAATAAAAAATTGTGTTTTAAAGGAAAATTATTTTAATTTAATTTACAAAAGTGCACGGATTTCCTTATGCATGTGACACAAAAAGTCAACGTAACTGGCTGAGCCATCAGTGCCACGATCTTCAACCAAAAAGTGTCTCAGTACATTTTCTAATTTGTCACGTTGACGAACAAGGGTGACCTGAATCAAAATGAATTGAATTTAAATGAAAATTTTATGAAAAGTTGAAATTTAATTGTAACTCACCCTCATGCATCGATTCTTGTCTTGTTGAATGCGATTCACAATTCCTCTAACTCGTTTCGATAATTTTGTTTCTAACACCGGTAATGAATTTCGATCTGTATCGATTTGTTGTACGGATTGTACGCCAAACACACTTTGTGTGAATTCTGGTGACAATCCCAAACCCAACCACATAAACATGTAAATTCCATTTTCAAGAATGTAAGCTCCGTCATCCAACATCTTTTCGCCAGTACAACGAATTGGATCTGGAATATCATCTCTATCCAGATCGACATCGTGAAGTGGAATTAGACGTGGATAGAAGTAAGATACAGAAACTGGCAAATCCATTGATAATACAAAATAAATTGCATATGATCTGTCATCTAAAGTGATATCAGAACCACCGGAAAATGCATCATTTTTCAGCAAACAATTAATGTACAATGGCAATAATTTCATGCATTCTGGCAGAATTAATTGACCAGCTGATGATGGAGTTGCACAATTCTTGCGATAACATGCTAGTATTTGAGCTGCTCTCTGTACCAAACCATCCTTAATTTGTCGTGGAGTGTGCTCCAATAATTTAAACAAACCTTGTTTTGCCAAAAAGAGAATTGTCGTGTCCAAGTCACAACTGCGAAATAGATCAGCTAATTGAGTGCATGCCTTGAGACTTAGATTCAAGATACGGAGACGACGTTGACCACTACACGAAGTGTACAAGAGAGCAACTTGAATGTAAACATTCTCCTCAGGTGGAAGTTTATCATCATGTTTGATCTCAATTGCGATTGATTTTGATGGATCTAGGAAAGAAAATATGTTAAGATAAAATTTGAACACAGTTTTAATATTAATTTAATCTCACCTATTGCAGCAATCTCCAAATCAGTTGTATTCGACATGAAAAAGTGTCCATAGAAATCAGTTGGGCGAACACCTGTTGATGTCCGAACTCGCATCACACCATCAAATGCAACATTTCTCGAGACATTTTTAATGATATCTTGAATCAGTCGATGTCCATCGATATCAGCCTGAACATAATTTGCTTATAAATTCAAAATCTTTCCAATTTAAAATTAAATTCAATTTACCTGGAAATAAGTATATTTATAAATTTCACCACCACTCAATCGGGACACTTGTCCAATGGTTGCTAAATCGATGTATGAATTATTAAAGACGAACAGATCCACCGAGCATCCGGATTGGACACAATCTTGACCCAAATTATTGTATGAAGTGCATTGAGGTGCTAATTTCAAAAAAAATTTAATTAATTTCATAATTTCTTGATTATAATAGACAAAACTTACTAAGGACAGTTTTTTCCTTCTCAGTTCCAAGTAATTTGCGATCATCCCGATTCTTTAATTTTCCTGGAGCTTCGGCCACAGGCAAAGTTGAATGGAATACCAAAAGTTTTCCTGTTGTTTCAGAAGCTTTTAAAGCTTCCAATCCAGCTTGAATTGCTGGAAGTAAAATGGTTTCAGTTTCACGTGTATCACCAAACATTTTTGGAATTTGATCCATAAGGGCATCAATCACGGCACTTGACTCTTCTGGGTCACACAAAAATCCATCAAGTAAAGGCATGAACATTTCCTATTATTTGAGTAAAATTTTAAATAAATTTAAAGGAATCCAAAAATTTTAAACTCACTTGTAAGTCTCCAACAACCATCATTTGTGGTTGTGCTAATGAGCTTTTAATATTGTAGAAATGGACCGTGTTGTTATATGTGATGAAGCCAACTTTCATTAATGATTTATCATGTCCTTGATCTTTAGGCAGATTTTTAACTATTTCCTTCATTTGTCCACACAAAAGGTGAACAAGACCTGATTTTACATTGTTATAAGACACGTCAATAACGAAAATAATTGCAGGAGGTTTTGGAAAAGTGTTGTTCTATAAAAAAAATGATATATTAAAAATCTTCATATAATTGATAGAAAAAATTAGCATACTCTACAATAATCCTTAGTAGCAACAAATTCATAAGTGCCTAAAACCAACTCAGGTCTTTCATACTTATCCACACGTTGTCCAGTGTGATCCAAATGTTGAAAGTATTCAGCAGGGACTAAAATTGTTTTTTTTTTGTAAATTCAATTAAATTTTCATTTTAAGTTCAACTCACCTTCTGTAGTTGCCTTGCATAACAAACATTGGAATCGTCGTCCTGCATCAATGAACTGCATAAATGGACACATGTAAGCCTTACAACGAATACATCTTATAGGTCCAAGTTCTCCGAAATCCACAATTGGTGGAGGATATTCATTTTCGACAGTTTTTGCCAATGGTGAAATAATCAAAGAAAAGGGAACTGCTGCTTGTTTCATCATATCCGAATTGACTGGGACATTATACATTGTCGATCTAATATAACGTGGTCCTGATTGACCCTGATCTTGAGTCACGAATTTCGTTGTTACAAGTGGTGGTACTAATCCAGCTTGATTTGCCGAAAATACACCACCATTTGTTTTTTGATTTTCTGACATAACCTGAATTGGATTGGGCATTTGATCAGGATCTAAACGACGTTGTGGTTGCTGAGGTGCTTGCGGATATTGAGGACTTCCAGGATATTGTTGACCAGGCATGGTATTATATTGCATTGGACCTGGACGTTGATTACTTGCTGGAAATCCGGGAGCAGCTGGAGGCATTTGACCTGGATTTTGATACATTTGACCCTGATTAAAGGTGTTTTGTTGGAATGATGGAGGCTGTGAACCAGGCATTGGCGGATATTGAGCTCCTGGCATTGGAGGCTGACCAGGCATTGGGGGTTGCCCAGGCATCGGGGGCATTGGACCAGAATTTGGAGTGTTTTGATACATTCCTGGTTGACCTGCCATAGGAGGTTGTCCCGGCATTGGAGGTTGTGAAACCATTTGAGGCTGATTAGGCATTGGAGGCATTCTCGGTTGACCTGTCAATGGTGGTTGGTTAAATGAATTTTGTTGATTTGCAACTGGAGGCATTCCAGGTTGTTGTTGAGGAGGAAATTGATTTTGATTTCCTTGATTCTGTTGATTAACAGCTGGAGGCATTCCAGGTTGCGGCTGAGGAGGAAATTGGTTTTGATTTCCTTGATTCATAGCTGGCGGCATTCCAGGTTGTGACTGAGGAGGAAATTGATTTTGATTTCCTTGATTCTGTTGATTGATAGCTGGTGGCATTCCAGGTTGCGTCTGTGGAGGAAATTGATTTTGACTTCCTTGATTTGGTTGTGGAGTAGGAACTCCAATAGGAGAATGTGTTCCATTTGTAATTGGATTTGATGGCATTGGAGGCCTTCCTTGTTGCTGTTGTTGTTGCCCTGGTAATGGTGGAGCCATATTATTATTGAAATTATTACTAGGTGGCATTGATGCTGCAGGTGTAGGAGGAAAATTGTTATTGGGCATTCCTTGTGCTACAGATGATGGAGGTGGAGCACTTTTCATTTGATTTGCCATCGGAGGAGCATTATTTGTTCCAATTGGTTGATTTTGTTGCATATTAGGTGCTTGATTTGCACTTGGAGGACCTGATACTGGAGGTCCTTGAAATCCCATTGGTGGCATTTGCTTAGGCGGTCCTGCATTCATTGTTGGCGGAAATTGTTGTCCTACTGCTGGTGGAGGTCCATTTAAGCTCATACCAGCCATTTGTTGTGTCATAAACTAGCAAAAGTAAAAATCGTCAATTAAATCCATTTAACATTAAATGTCATACTCACATTTGTTCCTTGTTGTGGTTGTTGTTGATAATTTTGATTTCCATTCACATTCAAAGGTGCTTGACCTGGACCTGATGTCATTTGTGAAGGCATTGGAGGAGCTCCCCAATTTTGTTGCTGCTGTTGTGGATTGTAAAAGTTCGGTTGTGGTGGATTCATCATGAATTCAACTTTAATTTTTTAAATCTAAATAAATAAAATTGAAATTTAATCAATAAGGCCACATAATCACAATCTACTTTCTACTTCCAGTACGAAGTGAACACACACAAGAAAAATTACCAATGAAGAAAAGTAAATTTCAATTAAAAATACCATAAAATTCACATCACTCACATTATTTTTCGAATCTGCTCAATTGAAATTACAATTTGATCATAATTTGCACACAAAATACACAATTTAAAGTGATTTTTGGAATTTTTTAAGTAACAAATCACTATACGATTTAAATTCCACAATTTCCACGTCACCGAAGAATTTCAAATTTCGGTTTCCAATCATTTCCATAAACGTCAAACGATCAGCTGATCTGAAATTGAAACAAAACAATAATAAATAATAAAAACAACAAAAAAAATGCTCTAAATTTAGCGAACACATTTTTTACATTTACTAACAATTTCAGTGTGTTACAGTTTCGGTGGTAATGTGTCTAATGGTGCATGTCTCTGTAAATTTATTAGAAAAATTATAATTTTACACACAGGACAACATTAATTTTCATAATTCACAAAAAAAAATATCAGACGAGGCATTTTGATGAAAGTTTATTCGGTAAATTTGCAACAAATGGACAAGACACTGGAAGACGCTTTTTCTGTATTAAATGAAGAATCAAGAGGTAAAATTGAGTCTTGATACATAAAATTTATAAAAAAATGTGTGTTAAAATTACATAATTCTATAAATAATTAAATAATATTAAAAATTTTGGCTGACCTTGGACATGTAAAATAATTATTAAGAAATTTTTATAGCCAATTAATGTTATTTTTGTGTAATTTCAGATCTTTTTTTGCCAAGAAATATTCCTGAACTGTTTGAAATTCCATCGGCAATGGAATTTTTAAGGGATAATGTTAGTAAAAATATTCCATTAGTCATTAGAGAGGGATGTAAGTGGCCTTGTATTGAAAAATGGAGCTCACAATATTTTAGGTAATGAAACAACACTTTTTAATTTCAAGTCACTTAATCGCACTGATTTTCACTTGTTTGATCTCACTTTTTTTTTTGAATATGTTTACCAATAATTCAAAGTTTTCCCTTCACACAAACCTTTAACTGTTGTTCGTACTAAATTCACTGATTTTTGATTGTTTTTGAAGACATGAACAACAAATATTTTTGCTTCATTTTATATACAAAATTAGTCCTTCGGCAGAGAAACGATGGCAAATAAACCGGTAAAGGTTGCCCTCACCCCAAATGGATATGCTGATGGAATTGCCGAATGGAAAGGAATTGAATATTTCGTGATGCCGGAAGAGAAAATCATGCCAATGGAACAATTTCTTGATAATTTATCAAATAAAAGGTAAAATTTCAATTCAATACATTTTCAGTACATTTATAAATACAAAAAAAAAAAATTATCTTACAGTACCCCAGTGAACTACATTCAAACCCAGAACAATAACTTAATTCATGATTTCCCGGAACTCTTAGCTGATATCGATGATTCAATGTTAAATTTTGCCAAAGAAGCATTCAATAAGTCACCAGATGCTGCCAATTTTTGGATGGGGGATGAACGTGCAGTGACTTCAATGCACAAAGATCCTTATGAAAATATTTATATTGTTGTTTCTGGATATAAGGATTTTATTTTGATTCCACCTACGGATGTACCGAATGTTCCAAGGAAAAAATATCAATCAGCAATTTATAAAACAAACAAAAATGGCACCATGGATATTGAGCCAATTTTTGATGGTACATTTTTTCATATAAAAATTAAAATTATGTTTACATATAAAATTTATCCTTTTTTCAATTAGATAACAAAAAACCAATCGTCCTTGAATGGGTTTCAATTGATCCACTGAAACCAGATTTGGAGGAATATCCCGCATATGAAGAGGCAATTAAGTATGAAATCAGATTAAATCCCGGTGATATTCTGTATCTACCCAGTTTGTGGTATCACCATGTAAGGCAAAGTCATAAAAATATTAGCTTGAATTTTTGGTATGATATGGACTATGATGCGAGATATTGTTATTACAAGATGGTAGAAAAGTTGTGTGGATATGGAGGTTAAAAAGTTATGATCAAATTTAATAAGATTAAATTTTGACGCGGAATGTTTCAATATGACGAATAAAAAAATCACATGTTCAAATCAACAGATACAGTTTTCAAAAAGATGCATAAAGCCCAGATATTTTATCATGACTCATTATCATTTTTGCATAAAATTATTCGAGTTTCTCTCTTTGAATGTTAATTCATTGACAAGTCGTTCTCCAAAAATTTTTGTAAACACAAAATAATTTATGTTTCAACGTGAATCAGGAAAAAAACATACCAAAGAGAATGAGTCATAAAAATATTATTGTTTTTTTACTTCAAACTCTTAGTTGAAACGCAACTCAAGTTATAAAAAGAAAACAAAAACAAACGCAGAGTTCTATGAATAAAGCAAATCAATAGCGATAAGACTAGGAGTTTTAAGCAGGGAACGGGGTAAGACACGAGACTCTCTTCAAACTACACAAAATTATTCGTATTTCTATCTAATCTTATAGGTAGGTATGAAATTTCGTTCTGTGCTAAGTAGTTATTTAGTCAGTGAACGAAAAATAGTTTTCTGTTTCGATACATAACAAGAATTACCATGAACTTGAACTTTTTGTATGGAGATGTGTATGATAAAGGTTATGAAATAACAAAAATGACAATGTACATTCAAATTTGGTCTAAAAATTTGTTATGATTCTTTTAAAAACAACTGTCCATATTTCTTTTCAAAGATAATTTCTAGAATCTTTTCAATTTTAATCATTTTATATCTATATATGATGTTACAAACAAAATATTTTTTTTTTGCATTGATGTAATAATATTATAAGTATTTTTATATTGTGTGAAATTCCCATACATCTATGGATTTTCCTAGTTGTGCGCATGTGTGGCTTCAGAAAAATCTTACCTACATATATCAATATTTATAATTATAGTAATAAAATGAATATTGTATATTTTGAATGCATATTAGGAATACGTACACTTGACGTTCAGTTCATAGACTCTCTCAGGCCAGTGTATCTCGTATATGGTAAAAATAAATATCAATATATAGGTACATGCACATCCTGACCTTGGCCTTGTGAAAAAAAGATTCTTCTACATATTGCTGCGCGTCCATTTGGGCTCAGGGCTTGCAACAAGAAAGTATTGTGATAATCGAAAAGTTATTTTCAAGTACAATTCATATAAATTTATGAAAATCATCCAAAATAACACACATTTAAAGGTAAGTCATTTTTTCATCTTAATACGAATTTTTCATTGTAAAAGTTATGAAATTGCAATACATGTGAATTTTTTTTATTGGCAATGTAAAATAAGTTTTTGACAAATTACCCAATATAATTTCTATGATTATCCCAATAATACCTGTACACAGCTCATTAGTGTTCTTATTGGTGTTTGTGACGAAGCCGCAAAAATGTATTGAAAATTTCAATAATAATAATATTAGAACAAACTTATTGTATATGGTACAGGATGATACAGTCATGCATTAGGGTGTATCGGTTTGAAATAAAATTTTCATATTTTTGAAGTTTTGATCAGTGAATGGATGAGCTTAAATTTGAGGCGTAAATGGTCTCATTTGATCAAACCCTGAAGGGCTCCAAATTAAAATGAAAAATCATGTTAGGTCCCAATGTCTAAAAATGATGATAGCCGGTAAGGGGACTGGTTGACCGAATTGGTTAAGTACCCGGTGTGATTGGTAAGAATCCTGCGAAAGTGGTTCCAGTCACGCATATGAAAATAAATTTGTATTTTTTGAGTGACAAATGTGCTCAAGTTTTACTTAGAATACATAAAAATCCTTCTGGGTATTTTAAGGGGTGCTGAGTGAAATCTGAGGAGGAATAGGGTTAAGGAGGAATGTACGTTGCAGTGATAAGCGTATTGGACTATCAATCTTAAGGTTCGCAGTTCGATTCTCGCTGCGGCAATTAAAACTTTACAAATGTCCCTTTTTCCAGCTACTCAATTTGAGTTAAAGGCTTGATAAAGGTGGCGACTGCTTGGGATGACAGGATAAAAGCTAATTCCCTAAGATGATGATAACGCGTATGCACTGATGGCCTGACTGCAGGCTTAATAAGATGACATGAAGATATTTAAGTCCGGAAGATTAGCTAACCCTTCAGAAAGCAGCTAGTGCTGTTGCGAAGTGGTGCAAAATCAACTCAATGGTCCTGAACATTGACAAATGTAGTGTGATAAGCTTCTCCAGGACCAAAGACTCTACCATTCATAACTATCAAATATCTGGGTTGATAGTAAATCATGTAAGCGTAATAAAAGATCAAGAGTCTGCCTTGATACAAAGCTTTGTTTTAAACAGCACACTGATATCTTCATCAGTAGATCAAAATCAATTCTTTAAAACTGTAGACTGTAATCTTTATTAGACGAAATGTAAATAAATAATAGCCGCCCTACAAGTCTGAGCTGATCTGACAAAAATAGGGTTACTTGTTGAGCTTGTTCAAACTGGTATCGAAATGAGTCCGTTTAAATTTAATTCTGACTTGATGGGTACAAAATTTTAACCAAATTCAATCAAAAATTTTAAATTTTATAATAAATCAATGTTACATAATTTTATTTAAAAAAAATCACATACACGTCCCACCCTAGCTAATGAACACACATACATTAAAGTATGTATACGTATCACATACTGTCAAATTGAACACATGTCTCATTCAATATGGAATCATATGGAAGCAAAGCCAAGAAGCACATCAATAAAACTAACGCAGTAGTAGAGTGTCGTCTCTGAACAAAAACAGTATTTTCTGTGTTTTGATAATTGCGTATTAAATAAAATTTTTGTGTTGTATTATTGTGACTCTCTGCTTAAAGAGAAGTAAAATTTCTTTCCCAAAACAAAAATAAAAAAAAATAAAAACAAATAATAATAATAATAAATATAAAATAATAATCAGAAAAAAAACAAATAATAAGAATTAATTGTGATACAAAATGTCAGTTCCATTTTTATTGACGGAAATCGCATTGGAACTCTTGGGAAATAAATTTTACAATATAAATGGTGAACAGTGTCCCAATTTAAAAGATCTCTTCAATCCCTCGAACAGTGTAATTCCAAGTACCTTTCAAATTAACGAGTCAAATTTAATTTCACAACTTGGACTTGACGAAATCAACTTATTTGGTGTAAATAACAAAAAACAGAAACCGAATAATAAAAACAATAGCGGTGACGATGATGATTCAGATGTTCATCAGACAAATAATAACAAACACTGTATCGAATACTTGGATAATCAATTAATGAAAATTATTAATAGTGACCAAAAAGAACAGAAATCGAAAAAAGAAACTAGTAAAAATAAAGTTGATAAAGGTAAATAAAAAATATTTTTTTAAATTTAATCGAATTTTCCGGTAAGTGCTCCATTAGAATCAAAACAAAAATTTCATTGTCATTGGAAATTTCATCAAAAAATAAAAACACATTTAAATGGATTAGAGAATAAAATATGTCAATAAAATTGCATCAGAAAAAAAATGTTTGAATGAAAAATAAAAAAAAAATGAAAATATTGATCTTGAACTTGAAAAATAAAATATGGCGCAGTTGTAACAAATCCATACAACACCAGAGAATGTTGGTGGTGTTGTTATTTTTTATGGTGGTATCAGTACACTGTGTCAATAGATAGATATTATACACATATAAAATTTGAATATAAAAAGCAAAAAAAAAAATAGAAAATTATATGTGATGATAATAAAAAAAATATTTTTCTTACCTTTCATTTGAAAAGAGCCTGACATGTTAATTCAATATTTTTTTAGCTTCAGGTTCAAGTGAAACGGAATCAAAGCGATTAAAATTAACAACTGATCATCGGAATTCATTTGAGTCTTCTTGCATCAGGGATTCAATCGATAAAGGTAAGTTCCAATGAATTTATTTTTTTTTTTTGATTTACGCGTCAGATTGTAATCGATCAAATAAAAAGAAAAAACAAAGAAAATTTGCAAAGGCGGAAAATGAAAATGAATCATCCCACACTATTTTTTTCCTTTCATTTTAATTATGTGTGTATTTCCTTTTTGCCTGAACATTAAATGGAAATAAAGTTCTTACATAGATCATAATTTCTCTCTCCTTTTCCTATTATTATGAAATACTTTCATCATCCATAGAAAACCCTCTCAAAATGTATTCCATGTCATACATCATATATAGGGAAAAGAGATACCTTTCTTTTCATTTTAGAATATAACGTTTATAATAATAATAATAAAATTGATGAGTGTGTGTGTGTGTGTGTGTGTATGAATTTTCTCTTAAATACACATGTTAACTGCGCACAAAAATGTATTGCGCCTCCAAAATGGAATGAAATAATAATAATAAATAAATAAAATACTCTGTTCAGTTATTTTTCATGTTCCACAATTATTATGCAAGTTTTGAATTTTACATTTTTTGTAACAGAAATACGAAAATTTTTGGTATGAAGGCGTATTAACAGCTGTTGGGGAAAATTTTGAATCCTAAAATGGTTTGAAGTGAAAACATTTAACGGAAATAAATTTTAAACCTGTAATTGTGATGTAATTCATAGAAAATCAACGGTCAAGGTCAATTTCAATACGGTTAGTAATTATTTATTGTCTAGTAATTTAACGAGAGAAGAGCTTTTAATCAAATTAAGTTCCTCTGTGTGTGTGTGTGTGTATGTGTGTGTTTATGTGAAATTTAATTTGATTTGATGCATTCTCTGAAATAACTCATTTTTATTACAAGAAATGCATTAATTTGGTATTTAAATTAAATTAAATTAAATTGGAATGGAAAATGCAATTAAAATTATGGGGTTGGGCGATAAACTGGACTCGTCACTTGAATTTCAGCTGTTCCTTGGACCTTGGACCTTGGAGTACTGACATAACTTTTCAAAGGTCAAATTTTTTAGTTTAAATTTAAGACTCGAAAAATTTGGTGATTTCTTAACACTTGACCAGGAGCTTCAGAATTCGGATCTAAGATCCAATTTTGGGTCTTTTCGACCCAGACGAAAAACAAACGATGAAATTTTAGAAAATGAACTTTTTGACTGGAATTGGACAAATGAAATTAATTTTCTTAAATTTTATCATTACACAGTTTGGCAAAATTTTTCGAGGTCATACACTTTTCAAATCCCTTTAAGGTCTCAAAATATGGCCTTGGAGGAACACTTTGACGTTCACAGAATTCAGAATCATATCGTCTTTTTTTTAAATTAAATTTTGAGTTTTGCCAGAAAATCGGGCTAATCATAGATTTTTGTTCAATGTTAAAACTTTTTTTATTCTGTGAACCCCGAAGTGTTCCTCCAAGGCCATATTTTGAGACCATGAACGAATTTGAAAACCGTTTGACCTCGAATAAATTTGTCAAATCGTGTTATTTTGAAGAAAGATGGGTCTTTAGGACCCAGAGCTCCTGGCTGAGTGTTAAAATGAAATTGACCTTCAATGGACGGACACAAAGTCGGCCTTATTTTATGACTTATGGACTTATGATTGAAAAT
Source organism: Culicoides sonorensis (assembly GCA_900002565.1). Classification (NCBI taxonomy): domain Eukaryota; kingdom Metazoa; phylum Arthropoda; class Insecta; order Diptera; family Ceratopogonidae; genus Culicoides; species Culicoides sonorensis. The sequence continues at coordinate 77,237 of LN483490.1, read as the reverse complement.
TTTCTATAAGTTCAATGAAATATTTTCCACTGTTAATTTAATTGCTTTCCAGTCTCCACATGCACGATCTTAAAAATAAATCATTAAATTAAACAAAATATCGTCACACGAGCTAAAACCAATAAAATTGCATCTCTCTCACATTATACATTCCAATACTTATCTGAAATGTACGAAATTACATCATTTTTTATTGATCATCGTTATAATTTGCAGCTATTCAAACAATACTCTGCAAAAAAAACACGATAAAATAAAATAATACACAAAAAAAAATAATATTATAATAAAATCGGTGATAAAAAATAAAACAAGGATTTAAAAAGTAATTTATTTTGCATTTCAAATGAAAAACCACATTAAATATAAAATATTATAACATACCCTTAAATAAAGTATTGAACAATCAAATATTTGTATAACAATGTATAACTGTTCAGTAAAATCTAATAGTAATAATAGGGAAAAACTTTTAAATTACTGAAAAATTTCAAGGTCATTTTATATGAAGTTGGCTTAGTACAAATATTGCATTACCTACACAAATATACACGTAATTGCTGATTTTTCACAATTATTATTGGTATAAATATAGGTTACATCATAAATAAAGTACTCGATTATATTCATATTTTGTTACCTTTGGCTCGATTTTTGTATTATTTATTAACAACACATGTTTAATTTTTTTTTCTTTTGCATGAATAAGTTTTATTCTATTTAGTAATCATTTTTTTGTTGCCTTTGTATTTTACTTTGTTTCAAGTTTTGTGTATGTGGGGTAATCAAGATATTGAATGAAAATTCAATATAAAAAATAAAATTAGTGGAAAATTTTTGGTTTTTATGCAATATCCTTTAAATTAAAGGTAGCAAAGAAAATTTAATTTCAAATTCGTATAAATTGCTCTCTTGTCCATGAGAGGTATCAGAAAAAAAAAATTCTGTTTCACGTTAACGGTCAATTCTGGATCCAAAAGGCGACGAGAGCTGATTTTGTGGTTTACATGGAGAAAAAAGTTGGAATCCAGCACGTAAATAAAAAGTCAGAATTGAAGACGTTGATGACACTGAGAGGGTGTAGTGGACGGTCCTGGGGGTCCAAAAAACCCCTCCTCGAGGCTGACAAAGTCGTTGATAGCTTCAGTTTAGTACGAAATTAGAACACAGCCATGGTAAGCCAGATATTTATTCAACTCTAGTCCATTCAGCATGTTGAGGTCCACAACCAGTACAAAAATCGCTCAATGAGTATAATTCGCTTAAAAATTCTTATGAAAATGTGCTACAATTCAAATTTAATCAAAAACGTGTCGAGTCGAGTCAAGATTCAAAAATATACAATATCCGCTTCAATTTCCCACAGTTAATTAAATTAACCGAATAAACCAATTAATGTTTTCAAAAAATTAAGTCACATTTCAACTCTTTCATAATAAATGTGTATAAATATAAAAGTAGAAAGACTCTTAATAGAAATCATCATTTGTTATAATAAGAGTATGACTTTTAATTTTTTTTTGTTATTATTATTTTTTTTTTTAATTGAAATTGAAATTAAAATTGAATATTATTAAACTGAACAAGTAAATACACGCTAGAGCACACACACACACATTAAAATATGAATTTAAAACGATTGAATAGCAAAAAAACTGGCAAAATCGTTCTATTCTAAATATATTCGGGTACAGAGCCTCGTTTCCTCATGACTTGAATTTAGCTGTATAATAATCGTTTTTTTTTTCTCTTATAAATATTATTTTTTTGATAGTGTGTGATTTTAACTAAACTAAAACTTGTTTGTGTGTTAGAATAGAATTCAAATTAGAATTGTAACCTTTAATGATCTTCATCTATTATTATTTTTTTTTTGTATAAAACTTTTAATTTTTTTTTACATGTGTGCTGTTTGAAATTGAAAATGAAATTGAATGATACATTTAAAATGAGAGTTCCTGCTTAAAATCGATGATTTAATGTCATAAAAAGATACAAAAATGAAAGACGTCACAAGTTTGGGATAAAATTTGCGTGGGTTGATTTAGTGATGTTTGACTATCAACTCAGTGTATAATCAAAAGTTAAATTGAAATGACGTCAATGTTTGATTTGATTTGTAAGATGCATTTTTTTTTGGGTTTCTTTATTATTAACAGTCGACAGAAAATCATTTCACCATTATTGAATTATTTTTGTTGAATTCTGTTTTTGGTGCCAAGAAATAACATTATTTACGTTGTTTTTTGTTCTTTGTCATGCTTTGCGGATGGTAACACACGTTACTTTGCTAATTCTTAAGAATTTTACATACTATATCCAAGAAATTCGTTTTGATAATTTAATTTATTTCACGTTAATTAAATGTGATTTCATTTGAAAGGTAAATTTATTGCTGATTTCACTTTTTTTAACATGAAAAGTTGAGTTACGTTGAAATGTTAGTTTCGTTTATTTTTCTGTGCTTTAAGACAGCTCAAATCACTTATTCTAAATAACAATAAAAATCTTACATCTAAGCCTACAAAGCCATTTCTTGTTTCAATTTCAAGGTCAGATGTAGCCAATTCCATATGCTGGTTAACAATAGTTTTCATTTTGGTCAGGAGCTCGTTCATACCATAATGAGTTGAGTGGGTCCCAATTGAGTGAAGTTCACGGTGTCTTGTGGCATACGGATTTGAATTCCAACATATGTGTTGACCGAGATATGGGACGTCAATGACATCAGAAAGCAATAATTTCCATAAAAACATGAAATCGGGAACCTTTCGTCTATCACATAAAGTGTTCATGCATATCAAAAAGCATTAGACGGTGTTCCTATGAGGAAAGATTTCAGAGTCATTCCATCCCAGAATGTAATTAAAAGAACAGCAGTGTGACGGTTATCACCAAGACCGAGTCAAACATAGAGCGATTTTTAACTGTCATAAGCTCCAAGGTGAAAAATACGAGTTAAGCTTCTTCAACGTGATTTTTTCGAGTCCTGATCATCTGATTCAAATTCAATCAGGTGAAAATCCTGGTTCAATGTACAAGTCAAATTTTCTCATTCAATTCGATGATATTTCAACAATTCTGGGTCAAAATAAAATAAAATCAAAAAACTGGGTCACAGAATTTCCTGAAGCCATTTAACATCCTGCCATTTAATAAATTTATAGATAAGCGCAATGCAAACTTCTTAATTTTTTTTCCTTTTAAATTCTTAAAATTCTGCAACAGCAAAAATTAAAAAAAAAAATGAACGAATATAAAATAACAATAAAAAATCATGCGATAAAGCTGTATTATAATATGACTCAAAGCCAAAATATTCGTCTATGTAAATAAACGTGTTTGTATCAAATGGCATTGACAATGACTTTTAGCTGTTTTTGGTTGAATTGAAAATTGAAGAACTGAAAGCTCTCTAAAAAATGAAAATAAAAAACCAAATTCATACCAAATTTTAGAATAAAAATCAAAATCAAATGAATTTTTTGAAAAATATTTTGAAATTAGACACCCTACAATATTTATAGAATAAAAAAACAACAAAACAAGACAAGCCAATATGCAAACATTTAACATTCATATTATATGAATATTTCTCCCTGAACTTGAACGCTAATAACATTTCTATTTTATTGCTATACAAAATTGGCTTTTATACTGTATGTCAAATTGTACGGCTATAATTAAATTGATGTACTTTTGTATGCCTCTTGCACATTTTTATGGAACGTTTCCAAAAATGAAAAATGAAAAAAGTAGATGTTTCTTTTTCAAGATCATTGCAATGAAATTGAAAAGCGAATTTCTGATCAAATTTTTTATTAGCAAGACATGTTTTATTTTTTTCATTTTAATGGTAAAAGTGACTTAAAAAATTCTCAATTCCTCAAGAAATTGAGAAGCTTCATCAATTAAAATAAAAAAGCCTGTAAAAAACTTTTCATTTGAATTGAAATTAATTTCAATACCTTATAATATTATATCATATAGCTAAACATATGGAACACCATACACCGAAACGGCACGTGTTTTAAATTATTATTATTATTATTGTCATTATTGTATTGCAATTGCATTCGATGCAGATTCACAAACACATACAAGATTTAATTATGGGGATTATTTTCTATATTTCAATGTTATCAATGAATAGTAAATAGCCGGGCGTTTCCACTTTTATTTGTAATTTTCTTTGTTTTTCATTGAAATCAGCTGAATGTCAAAATTAAAAATATTTTGAATCAATGTTGCAATTGCTTTTAAATATTTACCTAATCAATTTCTGATTTATTTATAAATAGAATTGAATTTCATTTATATTTTTATTTGAATTTGTTTATAAAATTTTCAGCCGATAAAGGGAATATTTAATTTTTTTGTATTTGTATTTTAATTAAATATTGTAACAATCAGATTACAATACAATAAATATCGATTTTCTCATTACAAGAAAAAAATAATACTTTTTATCGGATAACATCATCTGGAATATTATTTACATTTGAAACTAATAAAGGGAAATATTGAATTTAATACGAGTTTATTTTGAGAATAGCCAAAAGTCTGAAGTAGCGATACACTGAAATGTCATCAAGTTTATTATGTGTCCTTGTTCTTTTAGATCCTCATAGCTTGGAAGAGCTTAGAGACAAGGTCACCTTAGAAGAGGACTGGACATAGAATGTAGGGTTGAGCAGAAAAATAAGTGATCTACTAGTCTGGGGTTAGCAAGAAGGGTCTTGAAAATGACTGTAGATCGATGGAGGAGCGTGTTTTACTGATTTTTGCCAGCTTCTGACCGGCTTCAGCCTGAGAAATAATTTTTATCAAACAAGAAACATTTTTATCGGTCTAAAAGAACCTTAAAATCGATTCCAATTTGATGGATCGGTTGGATTTCAAAGCTCTTCCCCTTTTCCTTGCAGGGGTGAACTAAAAATTATTAGCGGCCTTGGCATTCTGTGTGATTTTCTTTTAAATTTACGCTAAACTTAACTTTTACAAGACGATGGATTGTGGTCTTTTTGGCATTTGTCAGATTGCTCGTATGGCCTATTCAATCTGCTCCCCCATGATCTTCTTTGTTCGAGCTAAGACAGTGGGCCCATTTTATTGCGCGGGTCGCCTATGGGTCTCATCTAATGGACTCGTGTCTTAATTTGTTGAATTGTGTTCTTAAAATTACGCTTAAAATTTGTACTCAAACCAAAGTATTTCATTGAAAATCGCTCTACTTGCACAAAATTCATCAATTTAATTTTTATTTCTTTATCAGTGATTGATTTTCTCGTTAAAAGCTGAATTAACTTCACAATTTATTATAAATTTAACAAAAAAAATAATAATAAAGAACAATAAATAAAAATATTTGTATTGTTCTTAATTTCATTTCATTTCATTTCATTGAATTTTGTTTGGTAATTAAAATTAAATTTAATAGGATTTTTAATAATAAGAAAAAGAAATCATTTGAATGAAATATAAATAAATTCATTGTTTTTCTCAAGAAATTTCAAGATTAAATTGAATTTATTGGTTTTTCAATGGAAAACATTTCATTCATAAGAATATAAGGGGATTAAATGTGAAATTTTTTCATCGAATTCATTGAATTCTTTGATATCAAATTTCAGGAATTCCGATTTTAGTCTAATTTAATTTCAAGACTTCTCAGTTGTTTGTGGATTAATTTGAAATAATTAATTAAAAACAAAGTTCATCCCTCAAGGTAATTAAAGCAATTAATTTCAAAGATTAAATTGAGATTAAAAACTGGTTATTTCAAAATGAATCATTTGAATTCATAATCTTCCTTTTAAATTGTGATTGTGTGAGAGAATTTACAATGCAGTCAAAGTGAGAATGGGAATTTGAATTCGCTTCTTAGACAGAAGATTTGAAGTTTCTCATTTTTTTTTAACCTCTCAGGCCTGTGCGCTCACTTGTACGTGTGTATGGAGGCTCTGTAGACGTATAAGGCTGCAGTTTATCCTTTCTCTACTTAAAACTGAGTCCAAATCGAAGAGGAGCAAAGAATTTTCTCTCATAAAATATAATAATTTAACAATAAAACATGTTTCATGTGTCGATTCGATACCATAAAAATCATCATAAATGTAATTATTTTATCTTAAATACCAATCAAATCTAATTTTATCTTAATTTCAATCAATAATCACCTGAGTACTCATCCCATACACAATTTCAATTTGAATGTGAATAGACATGTAAAAACTTGTTCTCCATTAATCTCACTTTAAATACTCGTATTATGTGTTGCAGATTAATGAATAGCTAAATTTCAATTGCAAATTCCAACTAAAGGATGATGATTCATACAGATTTCATAACAGAGTTTCGTAATAATCGTTATATGATGTTATTTTAAAAAAAATTATATTGAAAGAAAAAAACTAAAATAAAATTAAAGCCTTAAAAGAACAAAAAAATTTACATTTTGTTTCAATTATTAGACAAAGAGACTGCTACATTCAAATAATGATTTATTTTTTTTTCTTATTTATTACAGAACGAGTGAAAATTTTATTGGCATCAGAAAATGAGAAACAGATGTTGTTTACATCATCGACTTCTGCCATAGGTGATTTTTTTTTTACTTGTAATTATTTTAATTGCATTCTTAACTGTAAATTAACATTTTGGAGAAAAAGGAACGGAACTGTTTAAATTTCAAATATTTATTTTCATGAATTTGAATTTCATTTTTTTTTGCAGAAAAAACCCAATTCAATCACGTGGAAAAAATGAGACTTTTATGTGAAGCAAATGACATCATAAAATCCATAAAATTAGTGTTGGACAGCATTGAAACGGATCCAGCGACTAAAAAAGCAAAAATAGACAGTATTTTGAAATTGAGAGAGCAAATCTTTGAATAACGAGCCTCACAAATAGCAACACAAAAGAAAATGGAAGCTCAAAAGTGTTTTTTTTTATTTTAATTTATAATTTTAAGTTTAAAAGCAAAAAAAAAAATAGTAGTAATAAGATATAAAAGTTACTCATAACCCAACTCGTGTAAGATCAAAATATCACATGTCATGTTCATTTATTGTTAAATATCATACTTATTACAATTTTTTTTTGACATCATTCTTACTAAACTCATACACTTACATTTAAGAATAGTTAAAAAGTAAATTTGACTTAATCATGGTAGAACAGAAAAAAATGAGTCCATGAAGAACTTTTCGTATTTAATTGTGTTAGAATTTTTTTGTGTAACATTTTTTTATTCATAATTTTAAATACGAAATTGATCGAGCCATGAAACAGAGAATATGTGAAAAAAATTGTATAATGTTAATTTTATTTAGTCTTGTATTATGTAATGAATTGTCTTGTGGTTGAAACGACCAAAGTTTGAAGACTGTTTTTATAAGTAACTCAAAACTGCCATTTTGAAAGTAACAATAAGAATTATGAAATAAATATTGTTTAAAATTCATAGTCGATTAATGAGATTGATGAAAATTTGAATTTTTGTTTAACGATGACATGAAAATACGTTAAAAGTGGAGATTTTGTATTTTCATATTCAATAAAATCCAAATTTTCGTCAATCTCGATCACTCATTGCAAAAAATTTAAATTCAAAATTCAGATTCAATGCAAATCGTGGTAAGTCAATGTGAAAAATGCAAAAATAATTATGGTATTCTGGCAGTGTGGTTAGCTGGTTGTGTTAAAATTAATATCTCAAATCTTTGTTATGCATAAAATTGAATTTTATCATGAAAGAGAGTTCAGAAGAATCACAACCGCTTACTGCACTACCGTGATAACTTAATGAATTTAACGTCCATGAAAAGGTAATTTTTTTCCTAAATTGATCAAAAATCAATGAAATGAAATGTCAACACACATGTGCTCAGATATGTTATGGCAGTGTGGTTAGCTGGTTGTGTGTAATTTTCTATTTGAAATCACAACCGCTATCGGCACTACCTTAATACATTGGGTAAATACATCGATTTCATGGAAATTTTTAAATGTAAGTCAGTGAAATGCAATATTATACAGATAATAATGATGAAGAGGTGCAATGATATTGCACACTGGCAGTGTGGTTAGCTGGTTGTGTGCTACTTGTTATAAGATCACAACGGCTATCGGCACTGCTCTCGGGCAATATCTGGAAAAATCATCATGGAAAAGATATCGAATTGTCTCTATTAGGGATATTGAGTTTAGGGTAAAATTTTCTTCTAGGAAGAGTTCTATATGTAAAAGTGAATCATTTTCTCTTCGAAGATTCACCCACAAAAAGCCCAATAATTAAAGTGGCTCTCTGGTTGAGACGGATAATCAATTCATGTAGATAATTCGTAGAATTTAAAATCCAGAGGCTGACACAGTGTGGATCCACTGTATGTCAAGATAGAGGCAATCAAATCAAAGCAGTAAACATTTTAAAACAGATTCATTGGAGAAATCGTGATAAATTAATTGATTGGACAAATATTCTTTGACCGTTTTCTGAAAAGCTGAAGTGTTACTCATCAGCTTCACAGAAAGTGGCAACTTGTTGAAGTAAGAAGGACCCACAAAAGCCATATGTCGGCTTCCAATAATTGTCAGCACATTTCTTTGAACCTTCTTATCGTCATCTCTCAGTCTAGAAATACCAGAATTAAAAACAAGTTGATTATGACACATAATTTCATCATTCAAACTCTTTCGTACATATTTCAAAACCACAAATTCATGAAGAGCTTTCAGAGGCAGAATTCCTTCGGTGTGTGTACTGAACAATTCGATTATGTGAGTCAATGGAGCGAGGCAATAAACCATTTTAAGAGCTCTGCTCTGAAGTACCTGTAACGGCTTCAAATGAATATTTACCATATACAGTAAATGGCTGAGCACTAACGCAAAATATATTTTCAGAAGGACGTCTCATCTTCAACGCAATCATGTCACAGTGCTTTTTGTATGTCAAATGGGTGTCGAGCATCATACCAAGATAGCAGAAATGCTTAACTTCTTCAATAGAAGAACCGTTAACAGAGACACGCACTGAGTCTTCGAATTGAACATTAACGTGGTGAAAATGCATCAATTTTGTTTTTTTTTCATTCAAGGTGAAGAAATTGGCTCTAAAATATCTTGAGAGGGTGAAAATCTTCGTTCATTCTGTTCAAATTGTCAGTGCTTTCAAAATGAGCGAAGATTTATTCACTTTATTGAACTTAGATCGTAAATAAAACAAAAAATGCCATAAATTTTATAATTTTATTCAGATTTTTATTTAAATTTTTTTTCAGCGTTTTCTTTTTTTGTTTTTGTGTGTGTGTGTGTGTTGTGAATTTTATTTTATCATCAATTTATATTTTAAAATAAAATAAAACAACTTTTCTTTATACTAATTTTTTTTCTTCTTCAGCTTTTCTCAAATTATAATAATAATAATAATCATTATTCTTTTGTTTTTCTTTTCATCTATATCTTTAATATTAATCAATTTTTAATTATATTATTATAATGTTTAATATTAAATTATTAATTTTAACACAATATTTATTTTCAGTTTTCTTCTTTTTATTTTTATTATTATTATTATTATATATAATATATTTATACTTATAATTTAATATTATATATATATTTTTTTGTTAAAAAAAGATTAATTTTAATAATAATTATAACAGTAATAAAAAATTTTTATTATTAATATTACAATTATCATTAAAATTAATCTTTTTTTATTTTAATATAAATCTAGATGTTTTCAACAATTAATTGTATTTTTTATATTTATATTCATTCATATATAATATATATTTTTTGTTTCTTTAATCATTATGTTTATTTTCAGAGTGTGTACTTTTTTTTTTAATATTCCTTATATTCATTTAATGTATATTACACATTATTTATATTTATTATCATTAAATTTTAACTTAAAATTTAAATATAATATTTTTTTTATGATAGATATCAAAATCATATTTAAAATTAAAATTAATCATAGAAATTCTTTATTTTTTTTTGTTATTTAAATTTTACCACTGTTCCATGTTTTACTTAAAAAGTTTATTATAATTTTACTGCTTCAAAAATAAAATTTTAAATTTTATAAATGTAATTTTGAAGAATAATGAAAATAGCTTTGCTATTTATTTTCAATTAAAAAAAATTTACTATTTTTTTTTGCTTTTCATTTTAAATTAAATTAAAGCAATTTTTTTATACACAAAATTATGTTTATTAATATTCTAAATTATTTAATATTTTATTTGTATATATTTACAAAGTCAAAAAAGTAAGCAGTTGATTTGATTTTATATTCTTATCAGTTTTCTACAACATCTTAACTTATTTATCATCATCATTTAAAAATAATAAAATCTTTTTTTTCATGTTTGGTGAAATTATGTATAAAAAAATAAAAACTTCAATCATAATAATAATAAAAATATTTACAAAACAATATCATCCATTTTTAAGGAGGGGTTGGGGGTTAAATTAGTGTATATTGTAACAAAATAACAATAATAACTTAGAAGATCTTGAATAAGAAGTTACATTTTAAGACAAAAACTATGTTAATTGATTAAGAAAATTAAAGTTAAAATTAAATTGTATTTCCCATTTTTTTTTTGTTTCCATTTAAAATTATGATAATAATTAAAATATAAAGTAAAAGTTATACATTGATAAATGTTAATAATAATACTTCTGGTATAAAATCAATTCATATTTCGTTTCTGGTTACATGTAACATAGTGATACATTTTAAGAATTAAGTTTAATGAAAAAATGTTAAAAGTTAAAATTAAAAGAAATCATCGTAAATGTGTGTTTTTTTTTCGTTTAATGTTTTAATCCAGGCTATTTTTTTAATTTTTTTTTTTACTTTTGTATCGGAACTAAACTTTTATTATTGTGTTATGATGTTGTTTAAATTTATGATTATTTTTATTATTAATGTTGATTATTTTCTAATATTTTCAGTACATTTTACAGATTTAACTATTTTTTTTATATTTATTTAATTAGTAAGACACTTTTAATCTTGTTATTTTATTTTAAATAACTTTCTATTTTGAAATTTTACGATTTGTTGAAGTAACAGATTAGTGATAGTTACCAGAAAAGAATCAGAGATAGAGAGAGAGAAAATTATTTTACTTTAATACATTGATAGTGTGACAACTGAAACTTCGAGATTACTATCGTCACTTGATACAAACTCATCTAAGCTGCAATCACTGTTCGTAAAGTTATTATTATTATTTATATTGTTTTGAGTTTCAAGAACACCACCACTACTGCCCGTTGATGAGGACGACTGATGTTTAGTGGTATTTTTCGCAAATGATGCAAGTGGCACCTCACCCATACTATCGACTGTTGATGATGATGATGATGAGTTATTGTTTGGCGAATTTGGGAAATTATTGGATGAGGAGCCAAACTCTATGGGTCACTTTCCATCACGAGAATTTCGACGACGACGACCCTCGGCTGTAATTGGAGTGCCATCAAGTCCAGCTAATAAAACAATAAAATTTAAAATTCATTCAAATTAAATTTTAATGATGAAAATTTACCTGCACTTCGAGTTTTTCTACGAGCTTCTGGAGTTCCTTCAACATTCAATGCATCTTTTTGCCCAACATTGATTGCTCCATTTCCCGTTTTTGTTACATTCAATTGCCCGACAACATTTTGAACAGCAGTCGCTTGAACTTTCGCCTTGTTTAATGCTGATGTCGATAATGCTGAACTTGTCATTCTCACACTTCGTCTCGTACTGATTTTTTCCTCTCCAGTTGCAGTGGCATTGTTAACACTTGCATTGACACTCTTAGGTACAATTTTTCCAGCTGATGGTTGTTGATGTGTTTGAGCATTATTTGCATTTACAACTCTATGATTCCGCAAAACTTTTTCACATTCGCCTGAATTTAATGAAGAAGTGGATGAAGAAGCAGAACGATTTAATTTTGAGTTTCGAACTTTACCGGCAACTTCAATCAATGGCTCGTCACTATCCGATGAACATTCACTTTTTTTAAGGGTTCTTGTAATTTTAGCTGGCATCCCTTGTGTTGCTGCTACAATTGGTTTTGCTAGTTGATTTTGGCTGTTCACCGTTGTAAGAACTTCATTTTTCTTTGTCTTTTTGGTCCTAGTTTGTAGATCATCACTGACACAACTCTGATTGGAACTTTCAGATCCAGCTCTTTTTCGTTTTTTGTGCACTTGACCTTTGGGACTTAGGCGATCAATTGCAGCCGCTGATAATTTTGATAGAGTTGCTTTCAAATTGGCAGCTGGAGAATCAACAGGACTCTGTTTAAGATTTGTTTCAAGTGGCGATTCCAATTTACTACTCGCTCTAGTACGTATTCGAGTTGAATTTTCATTCTCATTGTTTTGTGGAATTTCAATTGAGAGCTGTGTTAACATTTTATCAGATGGAGATGGATTTTCAACCTTAATATCTGGATTGTCAGTCATATCACCACGATACTTATCACTGTTTGAGTAGGTGTACAAAGCAGGAGTTGTTCGAACAGGACATGGCTCTAAATCATCCTTAAGATCTGAAGGTTTTTCTTCCTTTTTGATCATGGTTTTGATTGGTGTCGTTTCTCCAGTCAAAGTCGCACAACATTCATCTTTAGACACATCCTGCTTATTTTCATTCAGATCTTTACTTGGTCTTAGCAGTGTTTGAGTTGGTTGTGGTGAATCATGAAATTCATACTTATCTTCTTTAGTTGAGTCCCCCAAATCTGCCAAGAGATTTGATTTGGATGTAACAATAATTGCACTATGATCACCATTAATTTTTGTGTCCTTTTCATAACCAGCAACAATTTCATCTAATCCTTCCATATTTGCGAGAGCAGCTTCAATATCATTTGGTCCATAAAAATCATCTGGATTTCCAGTCGAATGTAAGTCAGATACAGTAATTTTATTATTATTTGTACTATTATCAGTGGATTGATCATTGGATGAGTTAACAGTTGTGTTTGAAACACCACCAGAGCTCACATCTCCCGATCTCGAAGTTGTCAAAATCAAATTCTCAGTGGCACCACCTTGTGGACTATGACTATTTTGATGAGGACTTTTCTCAGATAAGGCATCCATTGATTCAATGCCACTATCTTCACCTTGCGCTTGCGAACCAGGAGATCCTCGAACATTTTGCTGCAATAATGATGGATCAATTAAAACTCCTCCCCCAGTTAATTCCCGTTTTGGAGAATTTTCTGCAGCACTCCGTTGTATTGATGATGGCTGTTTTTGAATTGTCAAAGTTCCTTGTTGCCCGACAACGTTTGAGGAAGTTGATTGATTATCACTTAATGTTGACTGTTGTTGTACTTTATTTTCTTGTACGTTGTTCTGAAATGTTGTCGATCCATCTGGATCACCTTCAGTATTTTCCAACAACTTTTGCTTAAATTTTTCTTCATTTATCATACTATCACTGCCCTGCGTTAGTAATGCCTTTAACGTTGTCTTGGGACTGTTTTTTGGCTGTCCCGATGAATTTTGACTCGATACAGGAATGGACTTTAACAAATTACGTAAATTATTACTTTTATCTAGTTGAATTTGTGCTTGTTGACCACCAACACCACCACCACCCGTTCGATTCAAATGATGATTTGACAAATTTGAATATGCTCCGATTGTACCAACATTTGTTGAACCAACAATTGCATTTGTAGATGCAGCATCTTCAGGATTTGTGGTTGCAGTGCTTAATCTTCTCTTTTTCTCCTGACCAAGCATCCCATTTGGACTAGATATTTCATGACGTTTCTGATCAATTGAAGAATCATTCGATGTCTCACTCATGATTTTCAATAATTCAGAATTTTTCTTTTTCAGTCGTAAGCTGGCATCGTCTCCAGATTCACTTTCGGACTGCTGTTAAATAAAAAAAAAAATATAATTAATTTCGATTGCTTGAAATTTAAATGATTTGATATATTTTTTTAAAAGTATTGTTGGAAATCTGAGGATTAGTTCAAAAATTAAAGAGCAATTTTCTAAAATGATAGAAAATCAGACAATTGAACTTTGAAGGTATTTCCCAATTTAATTTCCCCTCATTAGCATTCCCTTGACAGTTACTTGACACTGCTAGGGCCAAGATAAGGGTTGAAAAATAATAAATTAATTTAAAACTTACGTTCTGAAATCGCTTTTTCTCTTTCTTGTGAGCAGATCCTCCCGATTTGATCACCACTGATTTATTTTTTATGCTTATATGCAATGGTGGAACTCTTGGAGGTTCTTCACTCTGATTTGAGTCTACCGATGACGTTGAATTTCCAACATTTCCAGGATTGTTGCCTTGAAACTGTGATTGCATATTTTGAAGCATTGTCCCTGAACTTTGTGACTGTTGTTGCTGCTGCTGTTGCATAAATTGCTGTGCAATACTTGCATTAAAATTGTATTGTTGAGCTACCATTGCAGTGGGTTTTGATGCAATTGGTTTTTTGACTGTAACTGGTGTTGTTTCCAGTTTTAATCTTAATTTCAATTCAGCATTTGCACCACCCGTTGGTGATGGAACTGGAGTTATAACAGCTTTTTTGACTTTACTCACACGCGTTTTTTGTTGTTTTTCTTTGACAACTTTCTTCACCACGACACTTCCATCTGCATTAACAAGTTTTTCTTTCTTTGTTCGTCCGGTCTTTTTATTACTACTAATATTGCCACCGCCACCTTTTATTGAGTTCAGCAAGAAATGATCACTGGATTGATTCGACTTTTCTGTGTCACTCATATCCGAAGATGGAAATTTGTTTGATTTGGAGGAGAAGTTTGTGCCACGTGAACTCTCTTCATCATAATCATCATCATTATTTTCATTATCACTCTTGAGTATCGTCTCTTGGAAATCGGCCCCTACTAAAGCGAAATTAGTTGCATCTTGTTCTGTCGTATCTTCGACATGAGCTTCTTCAAGATCGCCAGTTAGGGGATTGATGAGAAATCGCTGGATGTCACCTTTGCTACTACTATTCATTTTTTCATGTTGTTTGAATTGCACTTGGGATGAATTTGTTTCGGTTAAATTTGAATTTAAATTTGAAATTGGACCATTGGTTTGTCGTGTGACTTGAGACGTGGATTGAGATGATGATGATGTTGATGTCGAAGGCGTATCTAAACTACTAATCAAATCTATGTCTAAGAGTGAGTCTAATGAGCTACCCTTGGCATCAAAGGCAAGTAAGGCAGAATCCAGGTCGTGTGGATGTAATGAAGGCAAAAGCGAATCAAGATCATTTTTAGATAAATCAGCAAGATCAGCCGCTAAACTACCAAGACCCAATGGATCTGGATGTGTTTGTTGCTGATGATGTGGACCTCGATTACTAACGTGTGACTGTAACGAGGATTGTTGTTGACCATAACTAGGTGGTTGAGTATTATTTTCTTGTTGTAGTTGACTATGATTGTACTGCTTTTGGTACCGATCAAATTCCTGCACAGTCCCTGCAGGATCTTGAATATTTTGAGCTCCATCTGTTTTCCATCGCACATTACCGGGATTGTTAGCAAAATTCACATTTTGAAGTTGTTGTTGTACCTGAGGTGACACTTGACGATTTATCGAGTTTGGCACAACATATTTATACTGTTGTTGATGCTGTTGCTGTTGTCCTTGCATTGCTGGACCTCGTGCCGCAAAATACACATTTCGTTGCAGATGCTGTTGTTGTTGTTGCTGCTGCTGTTGTTGTTGCTGCTGTTGTTGGTGTTGAACTGGAAGGGCCATTCTCACATTAAGATTATTTGTAGTTTGAGTTGGTAAAGGCACTGGAGATGATTGGGCTCCAAGCGACACAGATGGTGGTGCTTGTTGTTGATGTTGTTGATGTTGCATTAAAGGCATAATATTGTTACTTATTTCACTATTGTTTGATGATGGAGATTGTTGATTAATATTACTATTAATTGCTTGTTTTTCTTGTGTACCAGCCACCTGCTGTTGTTGTAACATTTGATGTGATGTTGAAACTATCGTGGATTTTGACATAATCATACCCTTATTATTACTATTATTATAACATTTACCACTACTACCACTTATATTAACAGAATTACTTTGTTTTATCATTGCTTGGTTATGAGGTGACAATGGTGGACCAACAGGACCATTATTTGGACCTGCACCCTCATTTTGCAACAAATTTACAAGCAATGGACTTGATATTGCAATATTATTATTATTATTATTTCCAGTTCCTACTGCTGCTGGTGAGGAGCCTTTTACACTACTAGCTGTTCCAACATTTGTTGAGGCTGCTGGATATGGTGGAGGAGGAGCTGGTGGCAAAAATGTTGTTCCACTACTATTACTAACACTACTATTCTGATTTGTTCCGAGAAGAGTATTTTCTCTTCGTTGAATCACCCTCGCTTGTATCATACTCTCGAATGGATATTCGGGTATGTTGTTACTTTGATTACTTGATAATTCAATTGATGATGTTGATGCTGAGGATGAGTTTGACGAAGATGAAGGAGGACCGAGATTCGAAACATGGATTGGCAGTTTTCCATCCATTGGACACACAGTATTTGGTGACTTAAATACGACAGGACCATTTTGTTGTGGAATTACGACTTTTGAAGTACCTGGCACTGGGTCAATAATGGAACTACCGGGAATCGATCCAACTGTACTGGGTGTTTGTTTTTGTTGTTGTTGTTGAAGTATTTTTGATAAATCATTTACACCACCACCACTGGCGTTTGATGAACTATTTTGTCCAGATGTGCTCGCATTTGATACACCATCTAAAAGAAAAAAGGGAATTGAATTTTAATAAAAATGTATCATCAATAAAATTAAAATATAGTTTTTTGTTAGAAATCTGAGGATCAGTTCAAAATTGTAAGTGTAATTTTCTAAAATGATAGGAAATTAGACATTTGAACATTGAAGGTATTTCTAATTTTAATATTTCCTTAGTAGCATTCCCTTGACAGCTAAAGTAACACTGCTAGGGCCAAGATAAGGATAAAATTACAATCAAATCCAAATAATTACCTGTCCTTAACACAATTTCTTGTCCTACTAATCGTAATGATATCACAGAATCGCCCTCAAGTTGCACAGATAAAATGCCAAGTGCTCGCAACGCATTATTTCCAGAAGCAGCTAACTCCCTCAGTTTGGTTGCTGCTTCCTTTGGAATTGACAATGTCACACGAACACTGTTCCATGGCTCGACCTATTAAATGTAAAAAAAATTAGTATTTTATTTACACTTAAAATTTAACACAAAAAAAACTCACTTTAGATACTTTTACTTTCTTATTATTTTTTGTTTTTTCATCTGAAAGTGATGATGACGATGATGAAGATGAAGAACTATCGGAATTATATCCCTCTTCATCTTCAGGTGTAATTAGCGACGATAATTTTCCCACTAAATCATTAAGTCTATCAGGAAAATCGGGATCCGTTAAATTCCCTTCACAGATAACGACTGCTGTCAATGTTTGTCCATCACTATCTGCCACCATCCTATAAAACAACAAAAAAAATCACAATATTATTATCACAATACAGTAATAAAATAAAATAAAAAAAAATTGAAGCAAAAAATCCAAACTCATCATAAACAATAATAACAATCCTTATCAACAGTTTTTTTCTAAACCGGACTTTGTTAAATTCCTTAAAAACTATCATTTGATAACCTTTTTTTTATTATTTCTCTTTCTTCATGTTTAGTCATGATAACAGAATCATGATGCAATAATAATTTTTGTTTGTTTACTTAGAAAAAATAAAAAAAACTTTACAGCAAAACAATGTGACTTTGTCTAATTTACCGGTAAATTATTTTCATATATTTACTTTTTTTAGAATGAGACGAACGTGACAGAATACTTAAAAAGAAATAGTAAAATTTAACACATTCAAGGGCACACATGGCTTCTAAGTTCTGATTGAGAAGAAATCCATTCACATCTCATTTTCATACTACGTCACTGCATGAAACTTGAATCAAATGTTTGAATTGAATGAATGGTGTAATGATGATAAGCAAATTCATTATTTACACAATAAAAATACAAAAAAAAAATAATTAATTGAATACAGCTAAAATAAACAAATAACAATAATAAAACAATAATAATAAACAAAACGTTATAAAAAATATTAAAATTTGTACTATTTTAATATAATTATTAAATTAAATAATTCTTTTTAATTTTTAAAGATTTATATATAAAATTAGTAAATTTATAAAAATTTAATATAACATTTAAATAATGTATAACATTTAACATGTATAAATTTACTTAAATTTCATTTTGATTTACAAAACAAATAAAAGGATGGAGAGATTTATATTTAAATGTATTTTTTTTTATTAAATTAATATTTAAAGAGAAACTCTACAAAATCTTCCATGACATATATTTATATATTTAATTACTTACAATGAATGTATAGAATAATTTTTTTTTTCGAGAAAAAACAAATAAAATTACATCGTGTTTTTTTCTCTTATATTATAATGTTTTTTTTTACTATTTATATTTATATAAGAAATCATTTACTATATTGTATATTTAAAAATATAAAAATATATATATAATAATGTTTAAAATTTCATATGAATATGAACAATAATAATAATTATAATGATAGTAATTTCGTATTTGAAATAATCATATTTGTATTATAAGTTATTATTATTATTATTGTAATTTAATAATTATAATTATTTTTGTATAAAACAATCATATAAACAATTGTATAAAATGTTTATTATACATTATACACATTATTTATCATTATTATAATCATCATCATAATCATCATCATTAAATGATTATACAAATACACATGAAATTACACTTTCATATAAAATATTATTTAAAAATACATATTAAAAAAATATACAATTATTTGAAAAGTAAATAAAATTTTAAAAAATTATAAATAAAAAAGAGAGTTTAATGTTTATCTTTCATTATAATTATTATTATTTATATTGATATATGTAATATATTGATAATGTTTACATAAGAATTATTTCAAAAGCATCATTGAACAAACAATTATTGATGATAAAAAAAAATGACCGCGTTATCATTTAATGGAAGATTTTATTAATGATTTTTTTTAATGATGTGCTTATTTATAATGATATGAATATTACAATATTATACAAAAAAAACACACACACACATTTTCTTATCAATAATAATTTAAGTTTAATACAAATTAGTTACACAATATATTTGATTTTATATTTTATTAATGCATGTAATAACTGTCAAAATATAATCATAAATATGATAAATGAATACACAAAAAAAAAATAAATAAACAAGGAAGCATGTTATAAATGTATATAATGTTTTTTTTTTATTATTATTATTTTAATTTAGACACAAATATATGCAATATGAATGTATAAATAAAATGCACGTTTGCCGACAACATTAAACGTTGACGACAAAATATTATACATAATAATAATAAAAAAAACGCATGGTTTTTTATGATTCTTCGCTTTTTGGAGGCAAGCATCCACCATTATATTAATATTATTATTATTATTGTTCTATTTCGTCATATTTTTTAATGTGTATTGTATGTGTGTGCATGTTATATACATATAATAATAATAATGATGTCTATGTATATAAATAAAATAGAATGAATAAAAAAAATAATAATAATGTGTATAAACTTGGCGTTCTAAAAGTCATATGTGAATGTGTATATTAGAATGTGGATTGCCCTAGTATATGAAGTGTATATGAATGAATTGTGTTCGTTTTTAAATTTATAATTATTATTATTATAATGCTTAAATTTAAAATAAAATTAACTTAAAAGGATCATTTTAAGGATTTTTAATATAAATTTTAATGTATATAATATAAATTTATTATTAAAAAATCGTTTAATTTTCAACTAACGCTGATTCATTTTGTTTTTTTTTGTGTAATCATTATTATTATTATTATTATTATTATTGTATATGAAATAACTATTTTCCGTACACAACCACTACTAAACATATGAATATAATATTATATTTACACGTATACTACTTTTTGTACAGAGACAGAGTCAAACATTGTATTGTATACATTCATCCTCGATTTTAATAAACAAAAAAAAAAATGATATGACTCTGATGTTTATATACATTTTATTTTTTTTCCATTTATATATATATATTTACTTTGATATATATAAATATATATGTTATATTTATACACAAAACACATATCGTGGGCTCACATATAATATGTGAAGTTTTCTACGCAATTTCACTTTGCATGTTGTTGGCTTATAATAATAATAATATGGCTGCTCTCTTATTTGAAGCAAATTATGACAAAAATATGAGAAACGAAAAAAATGTAACATATAACATTAGAAACCACCACCGAAAAATAAAACATAATAATAATAATATTAATATACATGTTTATTAAACTTGATTATCATTTATTTTTTGTAATGTTTTATCATATTTCATGGAAAATATTGGTAATATTTTGTATTTTTATAATCTTAAACACATTTTTCATGATGTTTTTTAGTATTATTATAAAAATATTCAACACACTTTTAACTTAAAATTTTATATCATATTACTAAGCATATTACACTCGACTATTTGGATTGACACCATTTTTTTTTGTTTTTTTTGCTTCAATTTTAACACTTAAATTTGAGGATATTTGCCTCGATTTTTACCTTTTTATTATTTCACATGCCTTTCCAATGGACTTTATGATTTATTATTTCACCCCAAAAAAAATATATGTAAAATTATTCCTTATCAATGATTATTGTTGTTGTTGTTATTATTATTATTATTATTTTAATAATAATAATGTTGAATTTTATATTTTTTTTTCTTACAAATTCAATACACACTGTATTTTATTTCATATTCTTTTCTGTTTTTATCATCAGTTTATTTATAATTTTTATGTTTATAATAAATATTATTAAACGTTTCATTTTACTTTTTATTAATATTCTGTAATTATAATAATAATAAAAAAAATTTAACGTTAAAAATTATTAATAATAATGTTTTTATTGGAATTTTCAATGAATTTGCACAATTTTGGGTTTAAATTTTAATTTAAATTTCAAGAAATAATAAAATAGAATTTCGAGTCACTTGAAAAAAAATGGAGAGAGACTCGGAATGGAATTGAATTGGATTGGACACTGGTGTTAATATGTAATTATGTAATGTAATCAATTGTTTTTGTGTTTTTATATGTAAATTGCATGATATTTGTAATTATTTTATGATTCTTTGATGTTTAAAGTTTTTTTACATGAAATTTATTCCTTAAAACTTGATATAATTTTGGTTCGATAATAATAAATTCAGATGAAAACCTCAAAAGGATCGTATGTCATGCATTCATGCTGTTTACAATGATCGTACATATGTTTATATGTATGTGTGTGTGTGTATAGAGTTGTATGTTTAAAAAAACGCGGCCATCTTGTTTTGGATTGATGAAGAAAAAAAAATTACGGATGGATAAAGGTTACGAAAACCTTAAAATTCACTAAGAATTGTAGTTAAATTCTTAGTTAAATTATGCAAATTCAATAGAAAACATTTCAATGTACATTTTTAACGTACTTTTAATCAGTTTCATGCAAGTTTTCATATGTTTTTCTTGCTAACCTTTTTTCTAATATAATTCTTTTGACATTGCGATGAACGAAACACACTCAATTTTCCATTTCATATACGGTTATCGTATATCAGTGTGTTTGTGTATGTGTGTGTATTTCTATGTATGTATATACATATAATTTTATTTTAATATAATGTATGGAGTATGCAAAAAACTGATTTTATTATGCCACGAAATCAACTGTTTAAACACTTAGAAACTATAATTAATTTATTTTCACACACTTAATTGAATGTCTTTTAACATAATTTTTCGATTTTAGCTGTTAATTTCATCTATAAAATACCGTTTAGACGAAATGATAGAGTTTAATTTTGTACAATAACATCTATCTTCACCATTTTCTTTTTCGACTGAAGTTTCCAACTGAAATCCGTTAGGGGCGTTGAAAAATCGATGGTAGCGACGTCTGTTGGTAAAGCAAACGTTTTCTTACGTTGAAATTACGAACTTCTATTTTGAAATTGCAGTTTCTTTGAAAAATTTTCATTTTATTTTTGAAAAATTTATAATTTTGATGAGTTTTCCTTAATAAAAAAAGTTTTTTTATAATGTAATAGATAAATCTTAAGTTTTACATAAAAATTCCATTTAAAATTAGAATAAAAATCATATCTGAAATTAACCCATTTTTTGCATGCATTTCATTTATGAAACAAGTTGGTTAAAAAACTGTATAAAATTAATCCATTAATTGCAGCTGATCAACTTGCCGAAATTTAAGCCAGATTTTTCTCAGAAGGTCTCAGTTTTATTTTATGAAATTTTCAATATGCCTGATTCAGCAAACACATCATTTTTTTTGATTTCTGCTTCAAATTGAAGTCGCGAGACGAGAATCTGCTGTCGTATAGCTCTACAGACTATCCATACACACATGAAAGGGAAGAAGAACATGATATTTTATTAAAAATCAATTTCATGAATATTTTTTTAGGATTCAGTAAGGTTGCGACAAATGAAAATCGATAGTTTATTTGTTTTTGAGTATTTTATTTGTAAAAAATTTTAAAGAAATCATCAAATCGAACAATTCTGATTTTGGTCACAATCAAAAGTTTTACTTAACCAATTTAAATGAATTTGACCGTTAAAAATCTTTGATTGAAAATTTTTGCGAATTTCAATTGCATTATTTATTATTTGTAAAGTGTTTTTTCCCCGGCTTTTTTTATTTTTCAAAAGGGACATAAGATAAAACTTTTGGAATTCACTTTTCGCGGCCCAAATATTAAGAAAAACAGTCATTTTGAAATTTACTTTCAATAAACATACACGGAAACTTTCTAATTTTGTTCGCACACTGTAGTTTGTTTACGAGAACTGGAACTAGGATTGATTTTTGAATTTACCGTTCGAATGTGTCGCACACTTGGTCGCAATCAAATTTATAACATTTTAACTTTATTTTTGAGCTTTGTTCTTATTGAAAATGAAAAACTATAAGCTTTTAACGATTTTACGATAAAAAGTCCAAAAAGAATTTAATCGGGTTGGCAAATAATGTGAAAAATTTTAAAATATTTGCAAAAACCAAATTTTTACAAAGAATTAAAAAAAAATAGTTGTAACATTGATTTTTGCATGTTAACATGGCCATTCTTTCTTGTTTTTTGACTTAAATTAATGAAAAAGTCAAGCTAAACAGCAAAGAATTTTTTATTATCTCTGTTTGAACTTTTTTGGTTAATTTTTTATTATTTCAAATAGCTGTCAAATATCTATCAAAGTGATTCTAATTCCAGTTCTTGTTCTTCTTCAGTGAGTTAAGGGTTTAAATAAATAATGCTTTAAAAATTCCCGTCTATGGATTTTGTCTATAATGGGTTAATTTTGACGACTCACACTTCTGACATTCATTGTCAAAAGCAATTCTCTTCGATTTTTACATCCTTACTCCTGTAAATTTTCATCAAGTTTTGTGTTGTGAAGGAAAATCATTTTAAAAAGGTAAATAATTTGATTTCCAATTGATTTCCATTTAAATTTATTCGATTAACTTTTGTCAATTTAATCATTCGATCAATCAATCTTCCAAATTCCCATTAATTCAAAATAAAATTTTCATAAATACTGTAAATAAATTACGTAATTTTTCTTTTAGCACACATTTCTGAAATGGCTGGTGAAGTATCCGCTGAAGCTGGTAGATTACCAAAACCACAATTGCGTGGCTTGCATCAGGCAACTATCAAGACATCATTGGCTTCTGCTGCAGTCTTGGTCACAATTACAGCACTTGCCCTCAAATTCGGACGTAATGAACCACGCAAACGTGATTATGCTGAATTTTACAAGTAAATTTTATCATACAAGAAAAATATCGTATTCGAATTTTAATTTAATTTAATTTTTTTTCACATTTCAGAACTTATGATGACAACGCCGTGTATGAACGCATGAAGAAGGCTGGATTATTACAATCAGCACAAGACTAAATTAACGTTTTAATTATAGGATTTAGCTGAAATTTAATCGCCAAGTTGTCGTCATAATTCAAAATTATTTTCAAAAAAAAACCATCAAGACAAACAGAAATTAGAAGGAAAATTCTGAAAATTATTATGTAAAAATGCAGTAAATCAGTGAAACAGAAATTTCAATATTAAAACATTGAATAAAAGTAATTCCATATTAAGACAGTTTTTACTGAGAATGTTAAGATCTGACCTCGTTTGAATCAAAATGTCTACTTTAAAAGGGATTGAATTTGATTTTTAGCATTCAGTGCTTTTGACATAAGATTTTGGTATGAAATTACAGATAAAATTATAGGGGATCGGCTGAAATCCTTACAGCCAGGAAAAGCATTAATCTATTTTCCTGAATCAAAGTAAAATATTTTAAGAATGTATGGCTTCAATTGTCAAAATTTAAGTATGACATTAAAATATTCGTTAAATTTCCTGTTTTAGGACAAATCCAACTACAATTGACTTATTAAATCGAATGCCATAAATCTAGAAGTGCCTTCATATGATAAAAAAATCTCAAGAATTTCGAATTCCTCTCCATAAAACTATTTTTTCTCAGTATTGATATTTATTTCTCTCTCTCTCTTTATTGTTGAATATTCATCAATGAACTCTTTTGCATTTCATTCAATATGCAACGTTAACATATGTTAACTGCAAACTTAACAACACGCAACATGCATACATTGATATGTATATGTAGGTATATCACAGAAATCAGGTTTTCAGCCGCAGATATGTTAACATACATGTCATGTAGGTAAAATAGCTGTATTTTTTAGAGAATAACGCTTCAACTACTAACAAAACAAAATTCAGTAACGAAATACTCGGTTTTATTCGGACAGTTATGGGTAAACAATTGAATCTCAATATCATACATAATAAATATTGTTAATTTTCTTTCATTTATCCTTACATTGAATACCCCTAATAGAATAACGCTTACATGAAAACATGGACTGGACCACAAAATAATAGTGTATTACTTTATTACACAAAAGTATAAAATCCTTATGTGAGAATCAGCTGTGTGTGTGATAGAAGTAAGTAAAGATATTAACTACCGTTTCGCACTTTTTATCTCTCTTCGTAGCGAAATTCATCAATGAACTTATATACACAAAATACACACACTTCATTCAATGTAACATGAACATTATTCATCATTATAGTTTGAGTCGCGGTCCGAGATAGATGTTGTTTCATTTAAAAAAATTTATCATTTACCTTTAAAAATACAAATTTTATTCTTATAAATTTTTAAATGCAAGGATTAAATTAAAATAAAAAATAATCAATTAAAATTTTATTATTATTTAAAGTTAATCATATACATGAAAATTCATAGAATTTTTAATTAAATAATAATATAAAGTTAAATTTAAATGAATAATGTTAATGAAACATAAAAAATAATATAAAAAAAAACATTATAAATGTATATAAAACTTAAATTAAAATAATATGATAAAAATTCGTTGAACATTAAAAGATTTATTATAATTATACAAAAAATAATAATATACAATCATAATAGCATCAAAATTCAAAAATCAAATGAACCGGAAAAAGTGAAAATTGTTAAATGAAAATTGATAATTATTATTATGAATATTTTAAACAAAAAAATATTATAAAAATTATAAAAGTTACTTAACACTACAAAATACACTACAAAAATTAAGATTAAAAAAATAAAATAAATTTTAAATAAATATAAAAAAAACCAATCAATCAATAATAATAATAAAATAAAAAAAAATAACTTTTCTTTAAATAAACATGCATAAAATCCATAAATAAAAACAACATTTTTCTGTAAGTGAAATTTTGTGTTAAAAAAATTATTATTATTGTTTTTTTTTTCTTGTATGTTAATCAATGGTGAATAATTAGTGCGAAAATTTAAACTTGTAATGGGAAACCACTTGTTTAACTCTATATTTTGATTAAAACATATTTCATTTCAAGTGATTAGTGTCTAAAACCGAAAACTTTACATAATTATTACTTCATGTTGATTACAAGTCTTGTATGAACTAGACAAGAAATTTACCTTTTTTTTGTTGTTGTTGTGGATTTCCTTTATGTATTTATTATAATAATCATAATAAATAATAATATTTTGCAGATAATATTATTAATGTGTGTATATAATTTTTTTTTTTTATTTTTAAAGTTTTTGCACTGCTTGAGCAAATTCAGACTTGGATAAGTATTTCATGTAATAATTATGATGTGTTGCGATTTGTGTTTTTGTGATATCTTTATAACATATAAATGAATATTTCAATGTTAATGATTAATTTAAAGAAATCGAACATTACTTTTATGTATAATTTGTATTGATATGTCGGGTAATTGTAATTATATTTTTTTTTGTAATTTGATGATTCAATCATTGATTTTTACATGGATTTCGTTGAATTTTAGTCTGATTATGAAATTTCATACCAAGAATTTTAATTTTGATGGGAGAATTATGAAATTCAATTAAAATTTGTGTAACTTGATTTTTTTATGTTTTATTTATTTCTACTTCTTTTTCTTAGAACATAAAACATCCCAAGACAGCCACTGGCTGGTACAGGGTTTATGTTCGTAAATTCGTTCAGGTCTGATGTTTTCGTCTCATTTAGCGTTGGTGTTTGGTAAATCTATGGCTACTGATAGTAGAGAATTGAAAGATTCGAAACAACCATGTTTATGTCAATAAGCTAATTTAAACGAGTTTAAACAAAACTATGGCTTTTTTAATAAGAAAAGAAGTAACGCAGTAAGTCTATTAATTAGATGTCTGTGTAAGAAGTATCGAAAAGTGAGTTATGAAGTGTGAAAGTATTTCTGAGGGTTAAATGTGCTCATGCTTAAAATCAATAGAACTCAATAGGACGAGGTCTATGACCTCCAACACCAGTGAGCGTGTTTAAAACACAAGTGTTTTTCAGTGTGTAGATACTAGCTCTCCAATTGCCTTACTACTGGCACGAGGCTCTTTGAGACCATACTAAGCGTATGACCTAGTGCAAGTCCTCCAACCAGTGTAAATGTTGACAGTTTGAACTCGACTGAGACGAGGCCGTTATGTCCTCCCTGTCACACTATGGGGCTATTAGAACAAATATTTGCTCATTAGAGGTAAAAATGAAAGTCATTTTTTGAATTTTTTTTTTATATGATTGAAAAGAAAACATATGCAGGACCTCAGATGTAAAAAAAAAATTTAAAAAAAGCATCATTTTCTAAGTTTTTCAAGCCTTCAAAGTTGAGCAATTTTTTTTCTTATATGGGATTTTATATGGAAAAACGTTTTGGACTCGGAAAAGATTATTTATCATTATTTACGTTTGGGACTAGGCTTAAAATGTAGGTCTTGCTAATACCTAAAAGGCTGTGAAGAGACATCATGCCAAAACTTGCCAATCCGCGAGCTACGAGCCCTCAAAGTTCCCAAAAATCACTAATATTTCTCTAAAATAAATATTGAACTTGAGTATGCTTTGTGTTGACTCATACTAATACCTACATATTTGTGTATAATATTTTGTTGAGTTGGTATTTATAAGTACGCATAGAAAATATGCGTTGCACACTGTCTATTGTAAAATGAAAAGTAAAATATTTCACAATTTTACTGTTTTATTTTAATAAATAAATATGAATTAAGAACTAATTTTTCTCAAAGTCTGATTCGGGGATGAAATTTTATTTTAACATCATTGCATTTTTTTTATTTTTGTTGTTTTGCGATTTAATTTTTTTTTAAGTTCTGGGAACAGTTTTCCCGTACGTAAGGTATGAAAATATGAATTTTTAATTTGTAATACTGTAACGTAGATAATTGTAATATACGATGTAACGGAAAAAATTTGAATAAGCATTAAAAACGTAGATAATTTAATAGACGGTCATTTTGAAGTTAATATACGCTGAAATCGTCTATTAAATTATGTATGTTTTTGAATAAAAAATAAAGAAAAATTCATATATTTTCATTTCTTATCACTAAATTCATTTCTTAATATTAGCATTTTAAATGTTTTTCACATAAGTACTTATTTCAAAGCAAAAATAGGTTTGTCAATGCATAAATTTTACTCAAATTTCTAATAAATTTTTGAACTTCTATTTTTCGTCAATAAACGCTAAATTTGAATGTTTTTTTCGTCAATATACGGTTTTTCATTTTCTTATTTCGTCAATATACGGAAGGTCATCGTATATTAGATTTATCTACTTTACAGTAAGCACTTTGTTTATTGAAATTGAAAATTGTAACTTATGAGCAACAAAAGATTGAAACCAAAAAAATGCTATTTCTGTACGAAAAATCTCTTTCAACGTCAAAATTTACATAATGATTGTATGTCAAAGTGGTACATCATTTACAAGGTTATTTTTTTTGCTGTTAATGATTCTGAACGCGGTTTTTTTTGTCCAAAATTGGTGAATCTCGTGGATCCTAATTAAAAAAGACCAAATATTTTTTCGATATTCGAATTTTTTATACCATTTTCAAATTTTGTAATGAAATAGAACTCGAAAAATGGATTTTTATGGTACTCTGGTTCAAATAAATCGCTCACTTTGTTCTGCAAAGTTGTGGCGCATAAAATAAGATAAAATGTTGTCTATGACCTGTTTTTTGAGTTTTCATACAAAAATATTGAGAAATCATCCAAAAACTGTTTAAATTAGAGCATTTTCAGAATGGCAAATATATGAAAAATTATTGATTTGTGGATGATTTCTCAATATTTTTGTATGAAAACTCAAAAAGTGGTCTGAGACAACATTTTAGCTTATTTTATAAGCAACAACTTTGCTGAACAAAGTGAGTAGTTTATTTGAACCAGAGTACCATAAAATTGCGATTACGTTCATTAAAAAATTTGAAAATGATAAAAGAAAAAAAATCTTGCTTTTTGTCATTGCTTCGAAGTTTAAATTCAACCGTTTACAATAAACTCTAAAGAAACTCGAAAAATTAGTCTGTGTGTGTGTGTGTGTGTGTGTGTATGTATGTGTGTGTGTTGGTTTTTCAAATTGTATGTAATTGTATCTCGATATATAATATAATTACTTCGCATTATTTTTTTTTAATTTTAATTTTAATTTTAGCATTTTTTTTTTTAATTTTTTAATAATATTACTTTTAGAAATAAATCAGGCTTTATATAAGCCTGATTCAACAAAATAAATATTTTTTTATTGATTTTTTTTATTATTCCCAGTAATGAATGTTTTTCTTGTCATAAATTCCACTAATTTTTTTGTGTTTTTTTTACTCTCACTTTGAAGGCTTATTGTAGCTCACAAGGCTTACTTTAGTTAAATTTTCCAATTTATTTTGAAAGAGTAATATGTTTTGGACTTCTATTCAAAATTTCAGTTAAATTGGACTCTTGTTTCAAAAGTTATTCCTATTTGGGCAAAATATCTTACTTTAACCCTACAGTGTGTCAGTGAGCGTGTGAAAATAAAGTAGTATTTTTCCACAAGCGAATACTAACTCTCAAATTGTTTAGTCACTGGGACGATTTTCTTTGAGAATATGCTAATGCATAACCCAGTGCAAGCACTCCAACCAGTGAGTAGCAGCCATTTCATAAGTTTTTGTAAGAAGATAAAGATGATGTAAGTCAGAAAATAAAAAGAAGAATTTAAGACTCACCTCTGGAAAATTCCATAATGACCTATATGATTTAAAGTTCCTTTAATTGAATGAGATATGATTTTTTTTTTGTTATGATAAGTTTTTTGTCCAAATATTTACAAATGATCGATAAGATAACAAGTCATGCAATTAAGATATCTTTTTTACATCGTAATCCAACATTAACTGAAAAAAACATTTTACATCATAAAATCTACAATGAATATGATCATTGACCTTGCCTAGTCACACAAAACAGCATCTTTTTTGCACACTGACAAATGATTTCACAATCTTATCAATGTTTACAGAAACTTATTCCGGATTCCTCATTTCCTAATATAAATAAAATAAGTAAAAAAAATTAAAACAAAAAACATTAAAAGTTAACCCTTTTTATTATTATAAAACAAAATACTTACATATAGCTAGTGCTTTATACATTTCATTGTACATTCGCATCACCGAAATCAAATTGATATATAAAAACTACGATTTTATTGATATTACCTCATTTCTTGTTGCTATGCAAATTCTACTTTTCACTATAAAATTGAAATATATAAATGCACATTTTGTACATCACACATACATACATGTAGCAACAAAAAAAAAGAATTCTATAGATTGGCTCGTGTTGCGCATTGAATTGTGCATTGAAGCGTCTAATGTACACATAACTGTATAAATTTATATGATGCATTATTATAAATGTGACCCTTTATTACTTGATATCAGAAGAAAAAAATGAGTATTTTAATAATAATAATATTTTTTTTTTATTTTATATTAAATTTTTAGGGGATACGTTTCAATGTCAATTAGAGAACTTTGAATGTCAGCATATAAAAATAAAAAATAACTGAAAAGGAGATTCAAGTTGATTTTTAAGTGAAGAAGGTGCTGACTTTTTAATACTTTAACAAAATATTATTTGGAAAAAAAATCTTTTTAAAGTGTTTCAATAACAAATAACAAAAAAAAAGTAAGAAACGTGATAAAATTATTATGAAATTTGAATAAAGGTGAAATACGATACTTTAAGACGTTGATGTAAATGAAAAAGGGATTCCAATAAATTTGAATCAGGAAAAAAAAGATTAAAAAAAAGTGAATTTACCTTTTTGATTGCGAATTTAAGTGGATTATCAAGTCATATACATAAAAATTAAGGACTTGGATTATTGAAACAACGTTTTTTTCTTTAAGTATAAGGATTAACCTTGAATTTTGAAGGTAAGTTTTTGATCCGATTTAATTTAATAAGTTAGATAAATTTTGATAAAGGTTATGAGAATTAAAAACTGAAAAACGTCAAACTTCTTTTTTATCGATGACTTACCAGACACACTTCATTGGAACTCTGTGATATTATTTTATTTCATTTCATTTTGTTATCAGCATTTACTTTTTATTGTTATTATTTTTTTTTTTAAATAATGTGAATTATTATTTCATGCACTATTGAAATTATAATTCCTTGTTTAAAGGAAAAATACTGTATATGAGTTGAGGCCGTTACAAATTTTAGTTGTGTTTCACGTGGCGATTCAATTTTCCTTTAAAACACCCCGCAGTATATAAATAGACTTAAAGAGGGCCCATAACATGCGAAATCTTAGTCAAAATTCACAGAAAACGCATACAAAATTGCATTCATCAACTCCCTGTAAGTTTCAATCAAAGATCTCCATCTGCGGACTAAGTCAATTTGTACTGCGGGGCGTTTTCAACTTAGAGTATATTTTGAATTTCCTTGAGGCCTGGCTTCGAAAGTTCAATTTCTTAATTGTAACACCCTCAAGTCTGATTCGATGCCTTTCGATCCATTTCGTCTTAGGGCGACACGACAATAAGTGCCTGAAAAGTGTAAAAACAGTTAAAATTCAGCTTAGCCTAAGTTTAGTGATAAAAAATTATACACTCTCGCAATTTAATATTATTATTATTTAAAGTAAAAAAATAATAAAATACAGGAAAAATATACATGATATATGTATTTTTTTTAATAATCAAGGAGCGGCTATTTCTTGGTTTAATGAACATTTTTAACCATTAAACATTTATATGAAGGTTTCTTTGGTCTGTTGATTTACTTTCGGTCGTGAGCAATGACGCAAAAGGGTCAAATGTATAAAAATTAAAAATAAAAGTCTTATTCTGGTCATTAAATGTCCATATGAAAGTTTTTATTAAAAAACTAACGTAATTAGAGCACTAAGGTTAAGTGACCAAAAATTAAAATAACGTGATATCTAAATTTCAATTCAATGTGTGTTATAATAATTAAATTTAAAATAAAAAAAAAGAAATTACACTTATCACTATTTTAATTGTATTTGTTAGTTTTTCCGTTCTGTTATTCGTACCAAAACATAATTTCACTTAAATTTCAATACAAAATCAAAGAACCGTCATAATAATAATGTAAAAAATACACAAAAAATAAAACAGTGATGGTCTAATAATAATTGAATTATTTTTTAAGGTTTATTTGAATTTAGATCACATGTAAGTTAAAATCATGCTAAATAATTTTTTTTTATTAATGTAAAGTCGTTAAACAAAGCTTATCAGATTAAAATTATCTTAACCTGACCATAAATAATGAATTTCTTGAAAAAAAATATGTAAAAAAAAGTAAAACTCCATGTAAAACAATGCCAACCTTTGTTAAAATTTATTCATAACCTGAAACATTTAACTGTTTATGAATTCATTTGCAAACTTTTTATGTAAATTAGTAAACATTTAAATTTTAATTATCAAAAAAAACAAAGGTAAATAAAGATAAGCTAAATAAAGATGATTTATGAGCTGTGATGTGATTTTACAACAATTTTATTTGATTTTCATAATTTTTATTGCTCGCCAAAACCGAATTCTGATTAAATCTGATTAAGATTAAAATTTATAGTCCATGTCAATACCTTTAGTAACCTTCAAAACTCATTTTTTGTTTTCTTGTAAATTTATGAAATTTTTAAATTCATTGTCAATTGATTTTCAATAGAACAGCTGATCAATTAACACCCACTCAAGTACATGATAATTAATAATTTATTTTTTTTTATTATTAAGCAGATAATTGAATGAATAAATATGCTTTGACAATAAATGTTCACAATTACGAGACTTTATTTATTAAAAGAACAAACACTCAAAAAAAATAATAAAATTAAAATATCAATTAATTAATAATAAAATAAAAATTAATGAAAAAAAACCTACGTTAATGATGTGTTAAAAAATATTTCATTAAAATTAATAAGTTCAACATTGTACACTTAAATTTTACCTTATTATTTTTTTGCAATAAATGTGGGACTCATCAATTATTTTTTTTGTATTAATAAAATTTAAAAAAAAAATCAATTATGCGGAAGATTAACGATATATTTTTGTTACTAAGCACAGAGAGATTGATTCAGTAATTTTTTTTATTCCTTTTCATTAATTATTTATTAATTGATGATCTAATACAATCAATATTAAAATTGAAGTTATAAAGTACTTCACAATAAAAAAAAGAAAAACCAACTGTAGATTCAATGTAGACATATCGTCTGAGGAACGTATTTCATGTTTACGTATCATGTATGGATTTTTACTGTTACTTTAATATTTTAGTTTATTGTTCAATTATTAGGGGTGTTTATTTTGGTTTAGTTTTCAATTTCAAACTAAACTTCAAAAAACATCTGGATAAAAAAAGATAAATTTGTGTTTCGGTCTCTCAATGGTTCACTTCATACAAGGTCTAAATTTTTGACTGTCTCTCATGAGTATGTTCCTAGAAACAAACTACTTCTGAAATTAAGATGTAGATGT
Source organism: Culicoides sonorensis (assembly GCA_900002565.1). Taxonomy (NCBI): domain Eukaryota; kingdom Metazoa; phylum Arthropoda; class Insecta; order Diptera; family Ceratopogonidae; genus Culicoides; species Culicoides sonorensis. Next base: position 43,541 of record LN483490.1, on the reverse strand, counting down.
AGAACTCTGTAAAGCCAGAATTTCCTATTCTGGTTCTGATGTCTTCAGTAACCTTCCTAACTTATGTAAGTCAGTAGCTGACAGTCATAACTTTAACAAAAGAATTTGAGCTCACATTTCACAAAATCTCATTAGACCCTTGATGATGTGTGGCAAACAATCCTTTAAATCGTCGTGTCAATAATGGCCCAAATTGACACCTGTCAAAAAGTAAGAACAAGATTTGGCACGTGTAGAAGGACGTGAACAACCAGAATATATTTAAGAAGAATTAAACAAAAGTAAATTGATTTGCGAAAAAGAGAGGATCAATCTAACATTACGACAGGTAGAGTTAGAATATTAAAATAATTCGAGAAAAAAAATGTTTAATTAAAAATAAAATTTTGGCATTAATTTAGTAAAACCCAAGAGATCATATTTGGAAATTCAGAAATTTCATAAGCCAGGAAATTCACCAGGTAGAAATCTTTACTCATTAAAAGTTCCCCAAATTTATTATTTATAATTTTAGAAAGGAATTCGGATAAAAAAAAAATTTTGTACAGAATTGTTAAACGAAAGAATCACAAATGTAAGACAGTTTCACATTTATTTAAGTTAAATACTAAAACTGTATCTCTTACAGATTGAAGTGCAATAAAATTGACGATTTTATAAAAATCATGTGTTGCAATATTAATTACATTCGTAACACGTTGTTTGACTCTTTATAACAGGACATATCAAGACATGTCTCTAAAAAATTCTAAAAGTAATTATAAGATAAATTTCAGAATAATCGTAAAACACAATTATAGACACTCAACCCAAAAATATTGGGGCAGCACTGGCTTTGGGTTGAGAGTGTAAATAAGATTCAAATGAACCACTTGCCGACTTTTCAGGGAGCTTTTCACTCTCATTGTACTCATTATTTAATGAAATGAAATAAATCAACTCCGAATTATATTCTACTTTTTCTGATATGTTATTGCTTCAATGTGTCTTGAATTAGACAATAAACCACGACCACTGAATTTGTACAGTTAAAGAAATCTGACACCCCTAACATTAGACCGATTTTATATTGATATATCTTATCCAACATACATTCACTTATCATTAAAATATATTGTTTTAATAACTTAATATCGTAATTTCAAACATCGACTTTTTTAAGTACCATTATATAGCTCTACATGTAAAGGCATAGGTCATGTCACGTTTTTTTGTAGTTGCAAAAATAATACTAAATGCCTTTGACTTAGATATGCGAACACAAAATCGAATAAAGATATAAGTTACAACCTTTTTTTTCTCTTTTCCTTTTATTATTGAGCTATATTGAGCATTTTTCTGTCTTTGTTAAATATCTATTTGTATAAGCTTTTGAGGCTCTTTTTTATATTTTATTGTAATTTTATTATTTAGTTAGATATATTGGTGATGTAATCGATGATTGTAACAATAATTATAATATAATGACTTTTAAATATACTTACTGTAGATCGGTAATAATAATTGTATTTTTCCATGTGAATACCTACATATGTGTGGTAAATTGATAAAATATCGTTTTATTTAACATGAACTGATAATTATATATGTGGATGATTTGTTAAAAAATGTAATGAATGTACAAGAAATATGATTTAATTTATTGCACGTGTCTTGAATTCTATGATTGAAGTCGATTGCATTGCAATATGAAAATATGAAATTTTTGATTGATTGATTTACTTTTAAAAAGTTTTTATTTGTAATTTTATTGTAAATTTTCATTGAAGGTCATACACCGAATTTGTAATAAAATTTCATAAGAATATGTAAATTAATATAAATTTCTATGACTTTACATTGTTTAAACAACAAGGAATTTCGCAATAACTTACCAAAATAAATAAAAATATTAAAAAAAAAACCATAAATAACTTCTAATCGTCGAGAAAGAAAGATGAGTTAAAATGAGTCATTTGAACGTAAATATTTATACTTTAAAGTCAATAAATATCAAGAATATGATAATTTTATCGCTGAATTTGTTGTAAAATAATATGACACTTTTATTTCTTTTCCTTATAAATATCGTATAACAAAAAAATTAACACGAATAAAATTCTTTGATGAGTTAAAAAAAGAAAAAAGATAAAGTAGGAAATGAAATGTAAATATTTTTATTAAATTCCTTTGCATTATAAATTCTATTCATGATTCAAAACTTTAATTATTCAAAAAAAAAAGAATTGAATTTACATGAATAATCGCTACAATGAACGGTCACTGCACAGAAATTGATCCAATGACACAATTTAGTTATAATTTGCAGTATTTTTACGGAGAAATTCAATCAAAACTTTCATATTTTGACATTTTAACAAAATAAGGGCCATTGCACATGAAATTTTGACTTCCCCTACGCCACTGATTAAATATCAACACGCACTTTGATGTTTATCGCTCACTTTAATTAATATTTTTATTTTCAAATTACAACTCTTTAACTTTTACACTCTCAATAAACAATGAAATCACTCGACAACACGCATTAATTCACAAGATTTAATTTTTTTTGTATTCTCTTGACACGTCATACAACGTAAAAATAATATTTTTATTATGCAAATAGTCATATATACATTTTTTTTATTATCATTTTTATATTGTTGTTTAAGAAAGGTCAGTAATTGTGTCAAATCCTTTGTTTATTTTTACTTTAAATTTTTTTCATTTCATTTTAATTTCTATGCGGTGTTCGTTTTTGATATTAAAATGCGTGTAAAAATTATAATAAAAAAGACGAAATAAATTTAAATGTGATGTGTTTAAGTGAGTATGTGAATGTTTATTTTTATTTTACGATAACTTCGTGATTATCTCAATTCAATAGATAAATTTCTTCGACGTAAAAAATAAACAGCTGGTATGACTCTAAAATGCTTTCATTTTTTACATTGAATTTGCAATTTGACTTACATTTTATACAATTACACACTGAAAATGTAATCATTAAGTTAAAATTAAAGTTACAAAAAAAATAAACCACATTTTATACAAAAAATAATAATAAAATACACATTAATTTGCTGCATTAAAAGTAATTATAAACATGATTAGGGCAAACAAAAGTGAAACAATAACAATAGGGGCTAATATATAATGATAATAATAAAAATAAAACAAAAAAAAAATAATAGTGCACACCAGTAATTATTACTCAATCAACTTATTATAACAAAAAAAAAATACTAAAACTTTTTGATATGTGTGTAAATTTTCGTTTAATTTCAAAATAAAATTAAACTTATGTTAATAAAATGCATTTTTTTTTTATTTTATAAATGAAATTGAAAAGTTCCCATAGTTGTAATTAAAAATGTTAGTTTTTTTTTTGTTTTTGAATTGAAATGAAACTGAAAATGATTTTTTTTTATAATTTACAATTTAATTTTTGTGAGAACGATGATCGTCAAATGTTGATTTTTTTGATCATGAAATAAAAAAAACATAGACTGGATATTAATTTAAGGTTCTTCACTAAAAATCACCTCAGTGTTCCAAATATTTTTGGAAAATTGAGAAATTCTTTGTATCAGTACAAAAAAAACTGAAATTTTCTATACACAAGTTCTTCAGCAACTAAAAACACATGCAATGGAGTTAAACTATGATTTTAACTCTCAAATTATAATGTCAGAGTTCGAGCTCGCATTGATGAATGCTGCTCGGACAATTTTTCCAAATTTCAGTGTCCAAGGGTGCTTGTTTCATTTTACACAAGCAGTTTATAGGCAAGCAATAGTTAAAGGACTAAAGGCACAGTACCATCAGAATCCTGAAATAAAAGATTCCACACAAAAAGTTTTGGCTTTACCATTCATTCCTGAAGCTGACATTGATAATGTCTTTGATGATATTGTTGATAATATGCCTGACGTTGATACTGTTGACGAAGAGCAATTAGTCGGTTTGGTTAATTATATTGAAAAAAACATACGTAAGAAGTCGACGTGTAGGACGTTTGCCTCATTTTCCAGCAAATATTCGGTGTGTCTACCCGTTGGTTTTAAACAAATACCAGCGATCGACAAATGAAGTTGAAGGCTGACACAGCCGTTTTCAAACATTGATAAACACTCATCATGCAGGAATTTGGTAATTCGTGAAGCACCTCCAAAAGATCATAGACAAAACAAGAAATTCATGATTCAACTCACCGCAGGCCACCCACGTACTCGATATCCTATTAAAGGAAAATATATATAAATAAATGTATAGTTGTGGACCAAATGTCTAGAAACCTTCAATGAGATATAAAATTTTGACAGTTTTGGCCGTTTTCCACAATTCATTATAGTCCAAAACCTGAGACCGTTCCTTAAAAAAATCGCTGCAATCGACCATTTTGGACTTATGTATGGAAATCTCTGAGTGACCAGCTTAAAAGTTATTTTGTTTTACGAAATGCATAAAAAATTACAAATTTGTCATTCAAATAAATTCAAAGAAAATGTTCATTTATTCATTTACATTTAAAACACACAAATAACTTAGCGACCACACTTGACAATTAAAACACGTGATGCTGAGAAATCTGACTCAGATGTACTACTGCCTTATATTGTAGTTGCACATTCAAACATGTGAAAAAAAAAATACAAATATAAAATTAAATCTATTCAAAATTCGCGTTTTATTGTAAAAATTGTATTATTTTCATCATCGTCATCAGTACTATTGTTGTGTCGATTGTAGTAAAATTTTTTATTTTTTTTTTCACAATTGTATAAAATGCAAAATTCTTTGACGATTGTGATCAAAAGTGATGTGCTTTTGTTATATTTGTACAACTACTTGATTATTATTATTTTAGTTTAGTATGAGAGTCGTGTGATGTGAATTTAAGATTTTACATCTTAAATGTAGGCAATTATTACAAAATACTTAAATAGTAACAATTACATTTTTTTTATTGTAATAAATTAAGGTTTTATCTTGCAAATTAATATAATGAAAAAAAAATTCCGTAGTGAGTGCATGTGTGACCTGTCCTTGTTCATTTTACACTGCATTGTATGGAAGGAAACGACTGGTGTTTTTTTTGATTTTATTCTGATACGAAAAGTCTTTGACCTACAAGTGGTTTGTCATCTAATGTGAAACAAGATTTTAATTATTTTAATTAAACATGAAACTCAAATTTGAAGCTCATATCTAGAACAAAAAGAGCATTTATCACAAAAGTTCAGATGATGACAAGTCACTTTACAATTTCAATTAATGTAAAGACAAATACAAAATAAAGAGAATACGCAGAAAATTCCGGTTCTCGAGAATTTTTTTTTAATTTAATTTTTAATCATGTCTTGTGTTACTAAACGCTTGAGGACTTTGACATACGGTTCGTAATTCAGTTAAAAAAAAAAATCAGAATTTTATATGGAATAATTAACAAACCAGCGCATATTTCAATCATGACGAATGATAAAAACAAATAATGAATAAACAAGAACCATGAAGTAACCAAACAAAGAATCAAATTTAATCAAATAATTCTCATTTTAGCTTACATCATGTAACGTTAATCTATCAAGTTGTATTTTTTTATTACTTTACGATTATTACTATTATAATTGTTGTTATTATTTTTATTTATTTTAAATATTTGGATTTCAAGTCAATATTTGCTGAATAAAAAACACATATAAAAAATTAATTAAACTTGACACACACACCGTTGACTTTGATCATTCAACAAGAAGAAGTACAAAAATATTTTTAAAACAAAATTATCATTGTGTCAAAAATTTTTAATCATCATCATCATACACGAAACTGAGCACAGTGATCAGATGTTAAATTTACTTATTTTTAATCTTTATTTTTTGTGTGTACTTTTTTTTGTAAGTTAAAAAAAAAATGTTTAAAATTATTTTACACATAAAATTCTTACTTATTACCTTGAAACGTTTTTAGCATGATGTTTCAATATCAAAGCGTGTAAATTATTTTTACATAATATTTATTAGTTCTATACATGTGTGTAATAAATAATCATAGAATAATATTGAATTGAATACCTTAGTTAGATGTTAGAATTGAATACAATTTTTTTTTATTATCATTATAATCTTTTATCGATTAATTTGAGAATAAACTAAAAAAAAATGATTGAGTAGATGAGTTAAATGACTAAATTTATCCTTCATTTTGACACGATTAAGCATATTGTTTTTGTAATTGATGACGTGATGTTTCAAATGCTGAATTCCTGAAATTTTTAATTCAAATTGTGATGTTTGATTTGACTGATTGGTTTTTTATGATTTTGAGAAGGGATTTCAATGCTTGCCTTTATGGTTGGTGAACACACTAGGATATGGATTTTCTAATTTAAGATCCATTTAAATCTTGATGAACACTCCGCAACTGTGTTTTAAGCTGAAATGCAAGCCATTAAAGTATGCTGTGAATATATTCTTTCTGTGGAATATAAAAACAGAAACATTGTGATAACTTCAGATAGCAAGTCTTCTCTTGAGGCTTTATCCCAATTAAAAATAAAATCTTATCAGACATGGAGGTGTTTGAAAGCACTTAATGATCTAGGAGAACAAAAAAATTTTAGACTCATTTGGTCACTGTGGGATAAAAGGAAATGAAAAAGCAGATGCATTAGCTAAAAAAGGATCTTCTAAAGCTCATGGAACAGGAGCAATCCAATGTGGTATCTCTATAGGCATTGTAGGTCAAGGAATAAAAAATAAAACACCCAACTAAGACAATCAAAATGCTTCATTCATGGTTCATGTTCATGAAGATCGGGGAAACTGTTGAACTTATCAAAAATTCAACTAAGATAGACAATTGGAATATTCACAGATCACGAGAAGTTGAGTACCATGTTAAAAAACATTATCCTAACCTACAGGAGGATAATACCTGCAGATATTGTGATAACGACATAGAAACGGCAGAACAAATAATATGTGCATGTGAAAAATGGGAAAGATTGAGAAACCACATCGTCGGAAATGGTCATCCGGATCCGGTTGATTTTCGAGAATATTATGTTATGATAGCGTACTAGCCAGGAATCGAACGCAGACTCCCAAGATCACCTCAGCCACTTTTTCGAGAATATGAACTAGGGCTATTGCTGAAATATTTAAAAACGATTGGACTGCTAATAGAATTAACACTCGTGACCGACACTCGTCGTTGAACCAAGCAAGAACACTGACTTTATTGCACATCTGTACTGTATAGTCAGATACGTACACAATAGCGCTTCGGTCCGAGGTGGACGCCTTTTCATATCTAATCTAATCTTTGTAAGTTGAAAATCACCCATAAGCTAATCCAGATTTATTCGAATGCTCTGAAATTGAGAAAAAAATTATTATAGACAAAGCAAAATGAAAGAAATTAACCACCTTTAATGCCAAAAGTGACAATCTCCTGCCAAAAATTAACGACAATTCTTTGATTCTCATTTACAAAACTATCAATTTCATCTTCCATCAATACAGTTCATGACTTTCGTACATTTCCATCAAATTATTTCACTATTTCAAGTTAAACCAAACTAAAAGTCATCGGTAATTTCACACGAAATTGACGTACAAACTACAGGTTTGACGTAAAAACCTGAGACTAAAATAAATTCCTATTATTATTTAATATTTCATATACCAAAAATATTCCAAAATTACATTTAACAAGTAAAATGATTGCCAACTAAAATTACACACAATTTAATTTCATTAGTCAAATATTTAACTTAATATAATTGAACAAGGTCAAAATCTGGAGTAATTTGTATTTTTTTTTTTATAATTTATATTAGTGTTGTTGTAGTTAATTAACTATTATCTCTATTACATTTAACTTGGACAATTTTTTTTAATTTTTTTTTAAATCTAATCGATATTTATCTTTGCATTTCATTAAATAAATATTTAATAGATTAAGTAATTCAATTAAATATTTTTTTATTATTATTTTTATTATTATTTTTATCATTAATTAACTTAAAAAAATATTTTTTTTTGTCGTGTACTGAGATTTATGGAATGTTGTCGGTCTTTAAGCATAAATTGGTTTAATAAATGTCACTATTAATCGGTATCATTATGTTATCTATGTTTAAAATTTCAATTATATTAATAATCGTGGTGTAATGAATGGAATGTTGACGAATCATGATTAAACAGTTAAATGCACACAAACACACACACACATACACATTGATTATATCATCTTTCTAATTTCTACGATTATACGTGTGTGTGTGTGTGAATGAAATCATGATACTTTTGAATTAATTTTCAAAAGCTGTCTTATTTTTTTTGTTCATGTCATTTTACATTTTCATATTATAAATAATAATATTTAATGGAAAGTACAGTAAGTGACTCTAAGTAATAGATACAGATAATGGCTGCTCTAGTATTGTACGCGTAATTATGGTTTTTTTTCGGTTTGTGGTGCAATTCTACTTGAAATAAGTGATTCAAATAAGAAAAAAAAAACAAATAATAATGGAATGGTATTAAATTTCAACGTTATTTATCATAAATTATAATTAAATTATCATGATATTTTACTGTGCTGATTGAGTAAGTGGACTAAATGAGTGAGGATTTGACAGAACCTGTCCAGGAAATCACCCCAATTCAAGAAATTTGATCTGTTTTTATTTTAATTGAATTGAATTTTAACTAAATGTGAGTCCTCATTAATCGTTTGGAGTCCGCAGCATGGGTCATAAGACCAACAAGGTAACGATGCCATGTCACGTGCCTGCACCACCCTCGCGTCATTTGAATGTGTGTTGTCTTTTACGGTATCTCAGATTACAAGTACTCTTTAATTTAGTGATGATATGTATTATTTTGTGCAATATTGTCTTTTAATTATAATTATCATCATAGTGAAAATATTTTCACTCTTTTATTGCATGTCTACATATTTTATTAGTGTCAGTGTTAATTAGATGGGCGAAGCCTCATCCATCCACGTCACTTTGAATGAGTTTCAATCATAGAACACCAGTGTTGTTACGTGCATTTTTCCTTACGAAATGCACGTAAAATATCTCACTGTAAATTGTCATTTACGTTGAAAAAAATAAAACAATTTCTCACCCTTCTATTATCCGTTTAAGTACCCATGTCATAAAAATCAATTTCCTTCACTTCCATCATCTAGCAATGTTTCTTTTATTTACAGACACTGTTACACTAAAATCATAATCATCATCATCATCATACTACTCTTTTTTTATTTTTATTTTGAATTTTTACCGTTGTCAAATCGTGAATTCACATTTTATTACTCATTTAAATCAAACATTGTAACATGACTTAATACATATTTTATTTATGTGAAAGAGTCTTAAAATGACATTTTTTTATTCATTTAAAGCAATGTCATTTATTCAAATTTTATTCGAAAAGTTGAGTTGAGTTGTGGTTTGGTTTTAATATACACGTTCATATCGACCTTTAGTTACATGAAATTGAAGCATATACCAAAAAATTGTTGTGAAGTAATAATAATAATGAAATGAAATGAGAGCAATGATATAGGAGGAGTTTGACATTTTGCGGTAATTAAATAAAAAAAAAAATATCCATAAATTAAATTACCCTTTAAATTGGTTTTGGAAATTTCATGATAAAATTCAAGTAATAACGGAAATAACTTTTAAAACTTCATTAAAATAAAAATTGTGATTTTAAATTAAATTATTCTGAAAAAAAAAAAATTATTACATATTCAAAAAATGTAATGTTACATCATTTTTTTAAATTTAAATTCAAAAAATAAAAAATTAAAGTGAAAAAAAACGAAGAAGAAGAAAGTAACTTGAAACAGTATGTATCCGAATTCACAACCAACCCAAGACTAGTTTCGTTTATGGCTACACAGATAGTTGAAAGAAAAAACACATTCACAAAGTACACACACGTTTTTTCATCTACTTTTAAAATTAAAAATATAAAATAATAAAAAAAGAGAAGTTCATTTCAAAATGTTTCTTTACTTTTTTTGTACTTCTTTCTTTCTTTTTTATATTATTACATAAAACAGTGCATAAAACAAGGTTTTTCAGTTAACTCTTTTATTTTTGTTTTTTTTGTAGTTTAATACGAATTTCAGGCTTGTTATGTTACAGTGTCTCACCATTTAGCATACAATAAAATTAAAGATATGATACGAAACTTAAAAAAATAGAGAGAGAGAATGAAAAAGATACTAAAAACGAGTTTGGTTGCTGCAAAAATTGAAAAAAAATGGGAAATGTAAACTTCAATTTTAAGGGCTAATTGCATTTACATGGAAAAAATTAACAGTCATGTATTGACTTTATCCATCAATACCATGAAATTATCTGAGATAGATTATATTCATACTATTTCAGCCGAACCTTCGATAGTGAGCGCCTTTTATCACATATATGGCATCCCATACACGCGAAAAAACCAGTATAAAATGTTAGATTGGCGCTTTACGTGGTCATTTTCGAAACTAGTCATTAAATTAATGCAAAAATTTGTGTTAGTTCATTTAATTGCCCTAAAGTTAGTTTGGTGCTATTTTTTCTCTATTATATACGTACTTTCATCTATGGTCTAACCACGTGCGACTTACAATTTATACTGTCATCTAATCCAGTCGCCCTCTGGTTTCACTCAGCGCCCCAGGGAACAATTTTTATGTATTCTAAGTAAAATTTGAGCACATTTAGAACTCAAAAAACGCAAATTCATTTTCATGACCGGGATTGGATTCGAACCCCTGTCGTAGGATTCTTACCAACCATACCAGGCACTTAACCAACTCGGTCAACTAAATCCCTGATTTGAGATACGACTGTGGGGTAATTAACCAGGCGTTTCCAATTCACATTGTATCGAAATTTATCTCACCCGGTCTCGAAAGCGCATTTCCTACATTAAATTTCAATTTTTAAGTGTTAAATAAATGTTTGGAAAGGAAATAAGAAGAATATTTATAAGCGAAAAGTAAATTTTTAGTTACTGTTATTTCATTTCAATTCATTTCATTTTTTTTGTCTGTTCAAACAATTCCAACTTTAAAAAATTTTAACAAACAAAAAAAAATTAACATTAACATACAGAACTTAAAATATATAAAGACACGAGCATATAATTGGCTTGTCGATCAATTTGCTTTTTTTTTTGTTTATAAGCTCTTGACATTTAAATCAATATCACTATCATCGATAATGGCTTTTGAACAAGTCTTTATTTGTAAATATTTGAATTGAAATAAAAGAGAGGCAAAGGCTCACTTGAACCTTAAAGTGCGAAACTTGATTGATGTGTGTTTTAATTTTATATTTAAAACGATAAAATATCAAAATCAAAATAAACATTTCAAAGGTGATATCAATTTTGAAGCATTTCACTTTGAGTATCATAATAATAATAATAAAAAAAATAGAGTAAATATAATGATAAGGAGAGACCTGAAACAATAATGAATACGTGCGACATAATCAATAATCATGTCTGGACTTAATCAGTTTCTGTTAATATTTTAAAGCATGAAGCAATACAAAAGTTAAATTAAGTAGAAAATCAAAGAGAATATAAAATAAAAGCTATTGGATTTTAAATATTTGGTTAGTTCCATTTTAGGTTGCACGCTATTTGTTCGATTAAAATGTAAATCCTTTTTTCCATGTCTGTTATTATCGTGTCTCAAATGTCATTTTTCTGTAATAAATTGAAAATTACATATAAAATTTCATAACAGAAATGTAAAGGATAAAAAAAGCTCATTAATCATAAAATTGAAGTGAATTTACAAATAATTTTCTTCTTGTTTCATGCTTCAAAGTACGAAGTAAAACATCCTTTGAGAATTTATTTTTGTGTTGGTTTTTCCTAAAATTAATTTATTTTTGAAATGTAACACATATCCAAGTTTTGTTGTTTCTTGTAGTCCTCTTTTAAAATTTTCACATTAAAAACTTTTACAGCAACACAAATTTTACCCTGGATTTATATTTTGATATACCAAGACACACAATTACAGCTTAAATGGCTCATAACACAAATATTTTAATAGTGATTATCATTTTATGATTTTATTATGAATTGAAATAGAAAATTGTTATTTTATTTTATATTTGAGGTAAATTTACGATTTTTTTTTGTTTTTATTATATGAATAAAGTACTGATTTAGTGTGAATGACCGAAAATGTCGACTGTCTATCAATTTATTGTTATTTGCTTTATTGCATGTTTAACTTTTTTTTTCCTTTTCATGTGTATGAAATTCAACAATTTTTTTTTTTTGTATTGAAATTAGTGTAATTATTTTTTTTTGGTACAAATCCTGAATTATTTTTGAATTTGACGTCAATTTTAACGACTATTATTAGTCAGAATTTTGGATTTTCCCATGACAAAATTTGTCACTAGTTGGATTTTTTTTTTAAGTTTTATTCTAGAAATGTCCTCAATTTCTGAAAATGAAAATTCATTTATAAATAAGTAAAAAAAAATTAAACGTGATCGTGAACGATATACACGAGCGCATTTATATGTAAAGAATACATTTTTCGATATCGGCCAGTTCGGGTGATTCACCATTTTGGGTTAGTCAGCCATTTTAGATCAGTCGGCCATTTTGTGTTAGTCCGCTATTTTGAGTAAACCAGCCATTTTGAGTTAGTTGGCAATTTGAGTTAATTGGCCATTTTCAGTTAGTTAGCCATTTTGGATCATTCGGGCATTTTGAGTTAAACAGCCATTTTGAGTTAGTCTGCCATTTTGAGTTAGTCAGCCATTTTGAGTTAGTTGGCCATTTTGAGTTAGTTAGTCATTTTGAGTAAGTCGGCCATTTTGAATCATTCGTCCATTTTGAGTCAGTCCGCCATTTTGACATTGACACAGACGGATTGACGGACAGCACGACGGCCCACAATACCGGCATTTTAATGAAATGCGCTAAAAAGATTGACCTAAGTCAACAATACATTTCAAAATCGATACCTTTAAATTATTAAAATGATCAAGAACTTGTGAAAATGAAAACACATGTGAATTTTTGGCAAAGCAACTCAAAATTATAATAATAAATAAAAGTGAACTCATATTAAATACAACACAGAAAAAAAAAATATAAATAAATAAACATTTTTTTAAGCGTCGATCCAATTCAATAAGCATCTGAGTAAAGAAAGAACACTCATGCACATTCTTAATCATTATCGTCGTTATTTTCACTTTATTTGAACTATTTTTTCAAGTGTTTTTTTGCATTTTACCTCATTATATATTTGGCAAACAACCACATTAAATATATGAGATAATTCTGAGTAACGAATAAAGAAATGAGACATATGGACGTTAAATTTGAAAGAATTTTGATGGATTTTGACAAGCGAAAACTACTTTCATCTTGTCATGACAAAAAATCTTGTCAAATTTTGATGATTAATTTTTTTTTGAATTTCTTCATATAATATTACGATTATTTTCGATGAAATAACAGTGTGAGAGCCAAAATAATAAAAAGATATAAGTCCAAATTCATGTCTGATATGACACACTTATGATATAATAATCAAATTCCTTTGTTATTGAAATGTTATTCAATTAACTTAATACTATTGAAGGAAAAAAAATATAAAAAAAATTTTATCGACATTACATTGAAATTGAATTTCAGACACACAATGAAAGTATCATAATAATAATGATAATAAAACTAAAAAAAATACTAATTAAACGATTTTATTTTTTCTCTACAAAAAAAAATAATTGAATCACAAGTTATGGTATTTAGATCATGCTCTATAAAAAATATAAAAAAAAATTAAATAACATGACAATAATAATAATAATGAATTTTTCCATCGTGTACACACACATTTTCATGTATGTCGAATTGCAATTTTTAAGGTGTTCGTTGTTTGAATGTAAAAGGCAATTAAAAAACACAGATCCATGTAAAAATTTAATTTAAACTGCGTAATTTTTTGGTGATTGTTCGAAAATGGATTGTAAAGGGACTGGAATTAGGTGTCAATTTTAAATGATGGATGTGGAATTTTGTAAAGTAATTAAATTTTTATGCTTTTAACTGCTATTTGCCTATTACGAGGTGTTGCTAGCTCAATATTTGTGACGTATTTCAATGAGAGTTGCATGTAATCAATATGATTTTTTTTCTTTGAAATTAATTACAAGACACCCGTATCTCAATTATTTTTTTGTGAAGAAAAGAAGATAAACGACGAAAAAGCTTAATAAAATGAAGCCATAAATGAATGAAATTCACTGTCTTCGATTTTAGATAACTGACGTAATCTCCTAATTTTAGTTAAATTTTATTGTCATTCAATAAAAAGTTGAGAACAAAAAAAAATTTAATTTAAAATTTATATTAAAATAACAGGGGAAAAAAAATTACACGCCTGTGTCTAGAGCACGATCAATTATAACCGGAAATTACTTAGCAAATATTCAAACATTTTACTTCAACTTTAGATTTGATGTTCTATTCTTTATGACTCAAACTCTAAAATCCATATGAAAAAAAAAATAAAATACATTAAATAATATTTTTTTTAAGGTTAGTGTTTAAAATTCTCCATTCAAACTTCAATCTTGACTTCTTTAACATCTGCGAGACTTTCTCAATGATTCGTTAATATAATGATGATGAAATGTATGAACTGATAGAAAAAAACACTTTTAAAATACTTATGAATAAGAAATAAAAGAATTATAATAATAAAAAAAGAGTAAATATATCATTTCTCTATTATAAGTATTAAACATTGTTGCTACATAATATACTTGAGTGCTTATTTGGAATTTACCGTTTCATTTTATTTTGATTCTAATTCTTGCAATTTTAAATTAACCCTTCGATGCATATGTGATATGTTTTGGCAAGTGAATTTGCTATAAAATGTTAAAATGTAAAATTTAATACTTTTAGATAGATGTTTATAAAAATATACATTTAATATTCATATTCAGAGATACTTTTACATAATAGGTACTCAGGAAAATTCGGAACTGGCATCAAAAACGCCACGAAAATGGATGCCATAAAAGTTTGCTATAAATTTATTATTAAGAGGGCACAGACATTTGGGTTGAATGTAAGCCAAAGTACTTCAAATTAAGAAAGGGAGTATAACTTTTTTTAATCTGGCCTCAAATTGAAGTGGCAAAACAAGAAACTGTCACCGTATAGCTCTACGGACCATCCATATACACGTGCAAGTTGGTATCAAGTTCATAAAACCTAATAAAGATAAAACCAAATGTTTTCTGACTCAGAAGCGAATAATGATCGATAGTTTTCATCAGAATCATCAAAATTTGCCCATACTAATTCTTACTGGATTTCTTTAATGCAATTTTTATGGATATGCTATAAAACTTGCTCTAAATTTTTCTTATGACTCAATATGGCTCTTTTGGACCCGAAAGAGCCTTGCTAATGCTACTCTTCTAAAATAAGTCTAATTGTGGATTTAGTAAGAAAAATTACACACCACTTGGATCCGCTCTTAACCGTTTATTTCCCACGAGCTCCTGGGGGCAACATTGATTTTAAATGCATTTTTAATATTTTTTCTTGAATAAACAGATTCTTTGAGGAATTTCCTTGATATTTTAAGTGCTATGTTTTTAAAAATTCTTACAGGGTCAAAGATATTGTTAAAATTAAGTCAGAAAAACGATTTTTTTTTATAGCAATTTTTATAGTGAAAATTCTGTACGGATTTCTATAGGATTTATACGTATTTTACTAGCTCCTGAAAATTTTTATTTTTTAACAACCAAATTTTTTGATTAACAATTCATTCTTGGGTCAAAATCTACTAGAAAACATAAAATTTAATCAAAAATTCCAGCTGGATCGATTCCTGGAAAAAGAGAGGGTTAAGATGCAATTATTCAAAGTTCAGTAAAAGTTAATTTGAATAAACGATACTGTGGTGAAGGGTTAAGAATGAATATTATAAATATTTTATAAATAACAAGATAAATGAATAAAGTAAAAGCATCAAAGCGAAATGATTAAATCTAAAGAGATGTTATTTTTTATTATCACATATTAGAAAGAAAAATTATGAAGCCAAATAAAATTGATCATACACATGAGGCTCAAATAGCTTATGATGATACAAAAAAGAGAATGATTCTTAGAAATAATAATCGGTCAACAAGAAAATGATTGAAATGATATCAAATTTCATTTTGCATACCAAGATTTCATTTCTAATTCCCATGATGATAAAAAGAAAAAAAAAATTGATGAAAATTAACTGAAATGAATTTTAAAGTTAATTCAAATTAAATTGCGATCAGATCGTCAGATCGTAGCGTCTGGCCCTTTTTTTCTGTAAATTTTAATTTTAAAATAAGGGAGTACCAAAATTTTAAACTCCTTTCAATTCCCAAGTATTTTAAAGCATTTTAATTTTTACGTGTAATGCGCTTATGTTCTCGATTCATGGTCACAATTCACCATTTTTCCCAAAAAAATTAAATTAATTTATTTAGAACAAGTTAATACCCAAAGAAAATATTTGATCTCTTCAATCATATTTAAAATAATAAAATAAAATATAAGAATAATATGATAAGACCCACATTTAATGAAATGAAATAACAAACAACATTTAAATGAACTTTCAAGTACCAATCTTAAATAATCTCAAATTTAATAAGTAACAAGTATTCGCAAAGTATTATAAAATCACTCAAAACTGGTTATTTATTATTTTTTTTCATATTATTATTATTACTTCTTTATTTACTTTTTTTTTATTTTAATACTTGATTCGTTGACTCCGTTCAAAGTAACACACAGAAGAGACATGCTCTTTCTTACTAACTTACTTATGATTTGCTTTCGTGTACTTGCCTGGTATTTAAAGCCGGTTTTTTTTACCATGTAATACATTATTATGAGTTAATTTCTTTATATGGATTTTTTTTTATTTTTATTTTGAACGATGTAACATTTTGATTTAATTTTTTTTTGTGTGATAAAATTAAGAAAATTCGAATTTCACAGTTCACCTTTAAATTTTTTTGATAAATTTCATTACACATTGAATTGTTTTTTTTTTATTTTTTATTGGTTTGTTACAATGCACTGTGATTGAAATGCTTTAATGGAACGAATCAGTACAAAAAAGTACAAACAGAAGTAAAAATTACTCTAATAGCAATATAATGATAATAAAATAGAATGCATTTGCGGTAATAACTATCATTTTTTAAATAAATAGAACATAATCAAGGGCTTTATAGCGGTTTATTTGTCTTTCTCTCTATTAATAAATGATAGAAGAAAAAAAAATTTCTCTGATGACTTGTATTAAAACTTTCTGTGTGTGTGTGTGTGTGACAGAAAATTGCTTAGTTTAATGGATTTAATGGAAAAATAATCATAGGAAAGATTGTTTTTTATTTTCAACATTTCATTTAATTTGATTTGAAAATTACATGGTTTGTATGTGAAAAAATTGTGTCATTAAACAGAGACTGCTCATTTCAAATTTGAAAAAAAAAACTGTCAAATATCTAATTTTAAGTGGAAATTGCACGACCTTGGTTGTAGTTTGAAGGGCAGAGATTTTCAGAATTTTCTTCATAGTAAATTTATCTGGCCAAGTTCAATTCCATAAAAAAACATGAAGATGCTCGTATCATGAGGACCCATCATTAATATACGGGCAATATCTCATTTCATTAAAATCAATCATTAAAATTTCATTTCAAAATACAATTAAATGAAGGAGGAAAAAAACCCATGAGAAATTTACATTATTTTTTGAAATATCATTAAATATAATAATAAAAATAATTGTGAAATTTGAGAATTGTATTGAAATTATACCATTAAAAACAACACAATTGTGAATAATAAAAGAAAATTAAAAAAAAACATTCATTTACAAAACCCTACCAAATGTTACTTTTTCTTGTATTGCAATGAGATGTGTCTTGAATATAAAAAAAAAATAAAATTATTTCTGTATTTAAATAAATAATTAAATATAATAAAAAAATGCAACTTAATCCCATGAATATTTTTATATTCAAATTAAATGCATTGTATTGACACAAATACACACACACACACACAAATATTTCTTTTATGATTAAATTTATTATCATAAAATTTTTATTATTATATTATTTTATTTTACACACACAGAACTTTTTTTTTGTAAAAACTTATTAAAAGTGTCTAGCATGCATGTCTCTTGTCTTGTCTTGAATGTCTCATTGTTTTATTTTTTATTTAATTTTTTTTGTATTTTTATTACATTTTGTGTAAATGAGGATATGGGAACGACCTTGCAATGATAAAAAAAATGTGTTATGTAATATTAACATGTAAAATAATGAAAGAAACAGAATAAATGTGGTTTAATATAAATATTTTAGTAGTACACATTTTTTTTGTTGTTATTAGAATCCCATGAAACTTGATACAGACATTTTACTTGAGAAGAAGAAGAAGAAATGTTTGTTAAATTCCAAAAGTAAATGATATCATTATTATAAGCATAAATATTAAAATGAAATGACACCCAAGATGCCCGTATTTCAGATTTTTATTAATATAATTTTTTTTCCTTTTCATTTTTATTTACAGATAAAATTCTAAGAAGTTCCTTCAATGTTATTTTTGGATACATTATAATAATTCAATTCCTTATTGATAAATGACGTCTGTGACTGTAAGTAACAAGTGGTCAATAAACATTTTCCCTATATTTGTTTTGCATTATAATAATAAAAAAAACAGTGTTTTTATTGAGGAGTGAGAACTATCGTGTGATTTGTGTAGGTTGCAAAACTTAAAACAGTTTACATGCCTTAAAATTATTTATTATTTACACGGTTTGAATCTGAAATTTGTTTGTATATCATTAAATAAGTATATGAATATTTAATGTTGAATGAAAGCAAGTAGTATGCACAAAGGACGAAATAATCAATAAAATATATTAAGTGTAATTAATATTTCATGTTAAATTTACATACTTAACTTTAATAACACCTGAAGTTATGCAATGAAACGTGCATTTATTAAAATATTGCGTCTACAGGCTTTGAGATCATTACTTATTCAAGATACAGTTCAAAGATGAAAGATTTTGAAGGAGTCTGGATGTGAATGACATGATAGAGCAGTAAAATCCTTTAAATCAAAATTGATTCGAACTCATTGCATACTTTCAGAGGCTTTAAATGAGATTTCACTTATTTAATATTTCATGTTAAACTTACATACTTAACTTTAATAACACCTGAAGTTATGCAATAAAACGTGCATTCATTAAAACATTGCATCTTAAGGCATTACTTATTCAAGATACAATTCAAAGGTGAAGGATTTCAAAGTAATCTGAATGTGAATCACACAAGAGAGCAATAAAAATCCTTTAAATTAAAATTGAATCGAATCCATTGCATACTTTCAGAGGATTTCAATGAGATCCCACTAATTTAATATTTTAAATGCAAATTTTTTCTCTTCAAAGCACTTAAACTCGTCATTTATTTAAAATCATTGTATTACTGCACTTTTCAAAGGTGGTACAAACCCAACTGACATAAAAAGATAAAACTACCAAGATAAGTCTCTTGTTATATGTTATTTCATTACAAATAATATAATATAATGATTGTGTGGTTTTCTAACGCTATTCAAAAACTAAATGAATAAATTTACTGTAATACATTGAAAAATTACTGCAATCAAGTTTTTTTTTCTTTTTGCAATTTAAATTCACAAAATAAGTTTTCCCTTAAAATTTTATCACCCACTGGAATTTTCTATTTTTAGAATAGCTTACAAACATTTTTATCCATTACATTTCATTTCATTTGCGTCAGTACAATTTTTGTGCTATAATGCTCCCATTTTTCGTGCATTCTCCTCATATTTTTTGCCCTGTACAAAGCTTAGAGAAAAGTATACACAACACATTTTCGATGATGTCACATATAACTCGTTTAAACTCATTTTAACACAGAAAATATGCATGTTGCACTCTTATCTCGTTCGTTCACTTTGAATCTCTTTCACATTTTGCTTGTGTGTGTGTGTGTGTATTGAGAACAGAAAAAGATAAAGTTGCAGAAAATAGAAGCCTAATATGTGATGTAAAGTTTTGTATAGTATTATGTAAAAGCGAAACAGGGAATAAGAGAGAATTCAACAACACAAAAAAAAACTGATAAATCAAGGTCGTTCACATTTCGTCATCGCATCGTCAACCCGGGCATGTGTATGAAACGTGTGTTCAGTTAGAATTTAACAATAAATGCAGACGTGATATTGCTTTTTTTATTATTATTATTATTATTATTATATTCTTTTGCATTGAATTGAATGCTTTGATATTTTTATTATGAAAATATTTTTAGCCGGGAGTGAGTGATTTTCAGGTTCATTTCATTGAAATCCTTTTATTCTAAAAGACAAGGAAAAAAATTGCACCCTCTTCACATTGACTCTCGAGACACCCTCAGAATAGTACAATTTAACACTCTTGATTCATGTGATGATACTTGTCACGGACTGTTTATTCCCTGTTTCTGCATAAAATGTAAATCCCATATTTGACATTAAAATGTTTGTTTTATTTTAACATTTTTATTTTCATTTTTTTTATTATTGCTACTTAACATGCATTTTATACTCAGTTTTTTTGCACAAAACATGCACCATGTAAATTGTATTTCCTTTGTTCAATTTTTATATTCAGCAAAATGAAAAAAAAAACATTTCAAACTAATAGAATAGATCAAATATCTTTCATCATCATCATCGTCATTTACAAATTCTCGCGTTATTATTCACATGTTGCAGTAAATGAACTCATTAAATATTCATAAAGTCATCCATCAATATGGTTTATTTCTATTTTTTTATTATTTATTATTTTTATCTGTTTTATTTTTTTTTTATTTATTATTTGCTCTTCTTCAAGTAATGTTATTTATGTGGATGATGGTTTGTCTCTCCTAGTATTCAGTTTTTTTTTTAAAGAAATGATGATAAAAAAATATAATGAACTAAAACAAAAAGGAAGGGCTCGTTCATTAATGACATCGAATCATTTGGCCAGAATCACTTAGAATAGATGTAAAAAAGCCTCGATGGCGAAGTGAGACCTTAATTGAAACAGTCTGACTAAATTGTCGTCATTATTTTATGAGAGATATCGTAATCGCTTGTCGAATGTCTTGCGGCACCCAAAACACTAAGCTGAAGTTATCAACGACCTTATCAACCACCTTGTCAGCCTCATGGAGGGATTTTTGGATCTCAAGGATCCTCCCCGTCACCCTCGCAGTGTTATCAACGATTTTTACCCTGCCTTTCTATTTTGTTGCAGTTTTTCAACGTTTAATCACAAAATCAGCTCTCAGCGCCCTCTGGAGGGTCCAATCGAAAAACGCAGATACAAGACACTGTAATTTTCGATTCTCTATCGATCTGTATACTCATCAACGAACGTTTTGTGAAACTAAGGTCAGTTTTGAACTTTCCTGATAATAATATTTTTCAATGTTAAAATTCGTGAATCGGGACATTGATTCAAAAATCGGGATTGTCCCGCTCAAAAGTGCGCAAGTGATATGCCTACAAATAATAAGAGCAAATAAGCTCAAATGGCAAAATACAACATTTTGAGCTCATTTTTCGGTTTAAAGTAAAAAATTATATTCATATATGAACGACCCCCTTAAAAAAAGAGATATGTTCTATTTTAAAGAATAATAATATATTTTGTTTTATTGATCATTTGTCATTTTTTATGCGGTTTTTTACCTTCGGATAAGATTTATATTTTCTCATTTTACATTGCTCATAAAAAAATAATAAAAAAAAAATTGAAATGAAATGAAATAAGTGAAAAAAGGTTAAAAGTAATGAACTTTTACATGGAACGCAAATAAATCTCAAAATTTGATCTTCATTTTATCAAATCTTCGTCTTACATCCGTTTTTCGTTCAAATTTATTCCTTGTAAAAATTCTTGTGTTACCCTTTTTAACGTAAAAACGGGATCATGAGGTAACTAAACCGATAAAATTCTTATTTTCCTCATGAAAATTCGAAGTTAGGAAAAAAAATTGCATTAAAATAAAAAAGGAAGTAACATCTAATGATGACATTTTGACAGTCAATTACATAATCAGAAGTTAATTTAAACACTTTTTTTTCATTGTTATTCATAATGATAATAATAAACATTTATTTTATTATTATTTTATAATTTTGACCGACATTTCATTAAACAAAAACTCACATCTTCCTATTATTCATTCAATTCAAGTAACATAAGATGATTACACTTCATAAAACCAAAACAGAAAACCAACAAAACGCGACTCTTTTGTTATTTTTTATATTGTGATTATTATTATTATTAAAACACACTTATTATTGTGACTGTTCCCAAAAAACTAATAAAACTATTAAGACAAAATAAAAAAAAAACGTTTTCTCGCATATTGTTTTGTTATTGAAAGTAAAAATTATTATTATTTATCATCAGTTAATAACAATGGTGCACATTTTGTTTCAATTTCAATTTCAATTGAAACAACGAAAACGGGCGGGTGATGTTATGTAAGGTCGAAAGCATGATAAATACGAGTGAATGTCAATTTTCTTCATAACCACAAAAAGTAACAACAACAACAACAACTTCTTTGTATTCATATATTTATTGAAGAGGTACCTAATATTATGCCTCTGTTTGTGTTTGCACTTCATTATGATTAGCTCTAAAATGTATATTGTTTTTTCCTTGTTGAAACTTAAAATTATTGTTATTATTATTTTAAATACAACGAAAAAAAACATCAGATCATCACCTCGCTTATGTGTTAGCGTTAAAAACATTTTCATAACAAAAAAAAGGTGCAAAACATGATGGTTTTATGCAAAATTAAACTATTTTAGTTATAAACACTTGGAGCTAACCTTTTTTTTATATGTAAGTTAAATGTTATAATAAAAACATTAAAATTAAAGTGATCAAGACATTAAGATATCACTCTCTTCCTGAGTTTGGGATGCAAACAGCATATAAATGAAACTTTCTATTTTATACATTAAAAATTCCTACACACCAAATATAATCATAATAATAATGAAAAAAAATAGAATAAAGTGCAATAATATTAAATTCTGCAAGAAAAATGTATTGACATGCAAGGAAAATCATTTTAAAATACGAAATGAAAGCGCAATTTCAAATACACTGAAAATTGAAAACGCCCCGCAGTACAAATTGACTTGGTCCGGAGACGGAGATCTTTGATTACAGCTTACGGGGTTTTTGATGAATGTCATTTTTACCGCATTTCCTGTTAATCTGGATAAAAATTTCGAATATTATGGACACTCTTTTAGTCTATGCATATACTGCGGGGCTGTTTGCGGGGCGTTTTCAACTTAGAGTGTATTTCAATGAAAATCATAAAAAATCTCGCCACTGATTGAAAAAAAGTCACCAATTATTTACAAAAAAAGCTTTAAGCTTTGAAAAAAGACGCTTATTATTAAAAAATTGGACAATTCTAACCACTGGGCGCTTTAGAAAAGTTCATTTCGATGGGACTCGTTTCATTGAATATAATTTTAATAATTATAAATTAATAAATGGCCAAATGTTTCAAAAATTTTCAAAAAGGCGGTTATTTTCAAAAAGGCGGTAATTTTCAAAATGGCGGTTTAAAGAAAATTAAAATGGCAGCTTTTTTCAAAAAAATGGAAAAAACCTCCATTTTGAAAATAACCGCCATTCTGTAAATTTCCACCATTTTGAAAATATTTGAAAAAATCGGACATATTGAGGTATTGAATATTTTCAGGCTCTGGAGCCTAATTCTAGAGCCCAATCCCTGAGCCCAATCCTTGAGCCAGTTCATTTTAGTACCGAAAAACGCTCAACCATACCCAAAATCCTATTTTCAATGAATTTTCATTAAAAATTTCACAAAAATACATGATTTTATGCAACTGATAAGAAAAAAAAAATACAATAACTTGCAACACGAGATCATGTTTGCGCACGTGAACTATTTTATATTTCGCTTCATATTTTAAAAGCATTATTTTTTTTGTTTCGATATTCATAGATATTCATTTCACTAATAACACACATTCATGCTAGCAACAAAAAAACATTTTTTCATCATAAAAGCAGGACAAACTTTACTGTTTCATTATTTTTTATTTAATTTTATTTTTTTTAATTGAAAAAATATGTTAAATAAATAAGCAAGCAGGAACAACAACTAACGCCAACGCTCTCAATTCATTAAAAGTAAAAAATTATATGAAAAAAACACATAACACTTAAATATTCTTGAATTGTTGTGTTAATATTATATTGTTGCTTGATTATTATTTGACGCTCTTATAAAATAGCTGTTGGTACTGACCCAGGTATTACTTTGACCAGAAATAATGTGAATGTGAATTTGTAGTAAAGCAAGTTATAATAAAATTTATTTATATACAGAATCCGTTATGTTTTTAAATGTCTGATGTAGTGTGTAAGGAGAATGAATGTAAAATGTTGTATAAATTAAATGAGACGTACAAGAAGAGGTTGAAAGCTGTTTGAACGAAGAATGAAATGAAATATTAAATAAGAATGGCACATGTAAGAAGAAAAAAAATATAGAAAAGCCACTGAAATATCATTATAATATTAAATTAAATTAGTTTAAAGTTCTTTTTTTATTAAAATCATTTTACTTTTGAGATAATCCCTTGTGAAATATCCAATTTCCTTGCATTTAAAGAAAAATTTGATGTTTTTAAATAAAATTGGCTTAAAAATTTTGGATTAACTTAGAGCCAGAGAAATTTTGTCTCATTATGAATCCGATAAATTTCAGCAGGGATCATAAAAATGGAATTTTAAAGGAAAATTAAAATGGATTTCTTGTCAGACAAAAGCTCTCAAACTCGAATTAATTTTATATGACATGCTATTTTTTGTTTCATTTTCAAAAAAAAACATAAAAATAAAGATAAAAGAAATTTACAGAAAGAATTTTTTCTTATGAAACAATTTCACACTTAAGTTGATGTTTTGTTTTAATACCTGATAATTTTTTTTGCTGTTTAAAGTTTTCAATAAAAACACGCATCAAATTAAAGACATTGCCCGTTACTTTAAGGCCGTTTAAGGTCGAATCAATACCATTGCACTCTTTTATATTGTTATTATTATTTATTCTTTTCTTTACTATTTTTTTGTGTTCTTTTTTTATTTTAATATTTCATTTAACTTCATTTATCTTAACAAAGCTTAAGGCTTTGAATAATAAAAAAAAGAAAGAAATAAATTAAAGCAGAAAAAAACGTACTCAAAGCATTTTTTTTCTTCTTCTTCTCTCCTTTTAATACTCATATAAACGCATGATTTAGTCACAATAAAATGGATGTTAACAAAAGAACGAACTTGGAACTGAAAATATTTTCATTTGATTCTTTTGTTGCATGGAGTTTTTTTTTATTGTAATACAGAGCACGTTGCATAATCAAGGTTGATGATTGTCTTATTAAATTTCATTTCATTTCATCTCATTTTTATTTTTTTTTATATTTAACAACCCATCAGACAACTGAACTGATATGTCAGACCAAATAATTTATTCATCATCATCATTCACTTTTATAATGAAACAAACGTGTGTGTGTGTGTAATTTTGAATGTTAGCTGCAAATGATTTGGAGCAAACAATCAAAAAATCACGCACATTTTTGTAACTTTCGGCTGAAGTAATTTCCCGTACAAAAAAAAATTTAAATTAAATAAAAATAACAATTTTAAACGTTTTCTCTTTTATATTTTGTGTCATTTCAGTTTCAATGAAATCAGAATTCAAATTGATTCGTGTAATGGTAAGGAAAAAAAAATGAAATTGCAACATTATATTTTTTTTATTCATCATAATTCACTTTGATTTTGATTATTATTATTATATTTATATTTAGTTTAGTACAATGATGATGACTTGATTATTATTATTTTTTTTTATTATTCAACCATTTCAATATTCAAAAACAATAATTTTCATCTGATTGAGCATTGTTTGTAAATTTGATTGGCATTTAAATGACAATAAATGCTTACTTTACATGGACAATACTCGATACAAGGTTAGCTCGTCTCGATGTCATTAAAAATTATGTTAACACTCTCATTTCTTTGTACAATCAAAAACAAAATTATGTGATGCCAATTCGTGATTTGAGGGGTTTTTTCTCATTCAATCAGCGATTTTGAATTATAATCAAAATGATTTTTAAATAAATATTATAAAAAAATACGTGATTATACCATCTAAGGCGTAAAAATAATAAAATTATCACTTACAATGAACAAGCAAACCACAACAATAATTTAGCCATAGCACAAAATCAGACATGTGTGCTTACTTTGGTATGTTTCGATGTTAACACATGTGTGTGTGTGTGTTTGTGTGTGTGTGGTAAGACACAAAATAAACAATAGAGATGATGGAAAATCTAATATCTAGAAAAATAAATACTTGACTTGAATAATTTAGTAATTAATGTTCTGTAATGCGAATAATTTATCGTGATATTCATGGATGAATTGCTTCTGAATGACATTTGTGTGTGTGTCTGTTGTGTGTGTCAAGCTTTTAATTGTTAACCATAAACGGAATGTTGCACAATTTGATTTAAATTTCATTATGAATTTAAAATATTTGATTTCTGATAACAGTTTAAGTGGAATTTAATCAAAGAATTCAAATAAATCTGATGGAATTTGGCTAACCAAACTAGGATTGTACTATTACTCGTTTAACCCATTGCTTGAAAATGGCTCTCTTGGGAAAGTTGATGATTAATGTGATTTTTGAAGGGAATTGTCAAATCCATAGATTAAGGCATTCGTTTATCAGGTCATTAGCGTGGGTTCGAATTCAATACATTGTAAAAATTAATACAATCCAATTTTGTCTTTTTAGGACTAAATAGGTAATCTGATCCAATTAGGATGCGACTGCTCTCTCATATGACAGTATAAAAATTAAGGTCAATTCTAAGACTAAGGATAAAGGTTTGGCATTTAATATGATAACATCAGTGGAAACAGTATGAACATAATACATTCTTTTAAAATAGTAGATGAGCGAGAACAAGAATGAGGTATTTCCCGAGAGCGTGGGTCGGGAAAAGGCTGCTCATAGCAGCATGCGAGTGTGATGAACGGATATAGACCCAATATCATGTCACCATGGTAACGAAATAACTCTTACTATTCAATACTGCAGATCATATTTCTTGATAGACGTGTCCTTTTTTGTAAATCAAACTGTCAGCCAATGAAAAATTGCGTTCTGGGTCGATGTACTTCATGGAATAGCTTTTAGTGTATTATAGAAACTCTTCAATTTTGCTGTTAGGTTGTCAGATTTTTACAAGTTCGTAAACCTGTCCTTTATTGTTCCTTTGGTTTTTGTGTCTCTTGTACTTAATTTATCTATTGAAGTTTTAAATGCATCTTGAGTGGGTAAATTCAGAGAATCTGATGAAGCACATGACGATACTCCTATGCTTGAAGAAATAGTCGGCTGTTTCTTTACGTCCTTTTTACTGGAAAATAATTAATGGAAAATAAATCAAGACTATTCTAATCTACGCAACAATTGATGAAAGTATTATATCCGCCTTAAGTAATTCGGTGCTTCTGAGACCTAGTTTCTTGTTGATGTCAATTACCGGTGATAAAAAGTCATTTATTCTGAAGGATAAATTTTCGTATTTAAAAGTAATAATATTTTTCATTCCAATTTCCGGAATAGACCAAAAAAAACCTGGAAATCGAGAACGGAAATGAGCTTATGCCCATTGGGCTATAGATAGAACTTACCAAAATTTAGCCTCTTAATTCCTGTTATAAGAAAAGGGTTAATATCCTATCTTTCTTTGATGATTTCATAGTATTTTAGACATATTCTTGTAATTTTAATCCTCACTTCAAAACTTGATTTTATTAAAGGTCCTACCAATTCAATTGATGTTATATCTAACAAAAAAAGACAAAAACATCATAAAACAATACACACAAAATTAATGTTACTGCGTTTCAATTTAAAGTACATACAAACATAAACATAACACTTTTGAATTCAAACGACACAGAAATTAGAGACAAGGCTAACTTCTTTTTCTTTTTTTTTCTATTTCATTACTATTATTATTAATTTGATTTTATTTTCATTTTAACAGTTTTAAATTGCAGTACACTCAACTAATCTGGTAATAGCGCAAATAAATATTAAACTTAAACTCATTCCAATGTAACGCTACTTCCTATGCAAAAAATATACATTTAAAAAAAATAATAAATAATAATAGCTAATGAAACCTAAACAAAAATCTACTTTAATCCGATCATGGATTAAATATGCACTGTTTTGTGTGTGTATGTGTGTTTGTTGTACTTGACGTTTTATGAAATGAAAACTTGCATAAAATTGCTAAAAGAGTGCAATATCTAACCTAGAAAGAGAACATGTCTGTTGTGTTATTTTAAAATTGCTTTTGTACCAGTCAAGTACTAAGCTCAGTTAAAAATAATAATTCTTTTCAATGAATAGAAATAATAACGAAAAAAAATAAACCAGTATTTAGTCTGATTCAATTTTTTTTTTATTTAATATTTGTGTAAATCTATAACAGTTTTTTTTTTGACTAATATTGTAAGAAAAAAATAGAAATAAATATGTTTGAAAATAAAAATCACAATAATTTTAACATAAATTGCAAATATGAGATCATAAACATCGATATTTTTTTGTTTGTTCTACTTTTGCATTTTAACAGAATATTGTGATTTTTTTTTTGAATAAAAGTAGATTTTGGTCAATTACTTTCATTGTTATTGGTGTTGAAAAAAAAACTATCAATTTATAATAATTTCTAACAAAAAAATCACACGTGTAGTTTATTCACTCATAACATGAAAAATAATGTAAATTAACAAAACAAAGAATGAAATTAAATAGAATGATTGTAATTATCTGTAATTTGGTTGTTTGAGTGTTTTGTTTTCTAACATTTCTAATCAATTATTTTTCTGTGTCTTCTGGGGTGCCCCAGGGGAGTCATGTTGGCCCAACATTGTTCATTCTGATGATGAACTTTGTTGTTTTTGCGTTGGAAGGAGTTTCTTTTGTGATGTATGCTGATGATCTCAAGATTTTTCATCCCATTCGTAAATTCGACGACTGCTTGTTTTTACAGTCGGTACTTGAAAAATTTACAGCTTTTTGTACTAGAATGGGACTTGATTTGAGCATCAATAAATGCAAGTCAATGACGATGACACGAGCACGATCTCCTTTCAATTTTAATTATTCATTGATAAACCAAAGCATCGCCAAAGTAAATCAAATGACCGATCTCGGAGTTATTTTTAATTCTAAATTTGACTTCACTGACGACCACGCTTTTAGAATTTCTAAAGCTAAGTCAATGCTGGGCTTTATTTTACGTCAAGCCTCTGAATTTCGTGACTCAAGGGTCCAACTAACTCTCTTTTATGCATACGTTCGCTCGGTTCTCGAGTATTGTAGTGTGGTTTGGTCGCCTCATTACCAGCAGTACACCACTGGAATTGAGAAAATCCAGAAAAGGTTTTTGAAATCCGTCCTTCGTGACCACAACAATCTAGACTATCAACAAATGTGTCAAACCTTTAACCTGGAATCTTTGGAAAGTCGTCGATCAACTGCAACGCTCATGTTTGGTTTTGACATATTGACTTCAAAGGTGGACTGCTCAGAGCTTTTATCTTCTCTGAACCTGTTTTGTCCAGTTGTAACCACAAGACATCCCCGCTTGTTTGAAGTCAAAGCTAGCAGGAAAAATTACACCTTCTACCAACCCATGAGTAGAGTGATGAGGGAATTAAATTCAGCCTGTGATAAATTTGATTTTAGTATTAGTAGATTAGAATTTAAGAATAGAATTAAGTAGTAAATGTTAAATCTCTGTAGCCTAGGGCTTTGCCTGTTGTTGCCAAATAAATGAGTTTGAAAGGCTTCGGGCTATTATCGAGAGACCTTTAAATGCACAAAAATGTGTAATATATGGTAGCAATAACAATAAAAGAAATAGGAATAAGAGATAATAATCTCGTCCAAAAATAATTGATTTGTATTTTTTTTTAATTCAATTTTATTATTATTCCATTTGTTACTTGGAATGCCATTCTATTGCTCAAGGCTTGAGGTTTATAATGTTTATAAAAATAAAAATAAAGAAAAAATAAAAACAAAGATTGGTCAAAAATAAAGTTGCAATACGAAAATAGATTGGTATCATGTGAATGAATCAATGAAACTTAAAGTGATATATTAATTTTTTTTTTGTTATTGAAATTGAGATTAAATTTGACGATATGAAATTTAAGTGGTTTAAATGGTTTTGTTAAATCAGTTTCCGGTGAATTGAAATGTGAATTTTTAGGAAATGCAATGCATTGAACAGGTGAGAGGAATTTAGTGATTTTTTGTTAAGATGAATGGAAAAGAGTGGGAAGGAGATGAAGGGGGAAAGCCAGAGAAGATCATTAGTGACTCAGCGTAAACGTTAAATGAAGAAAAAAGAAATAAGAGCTTTAGAAATGAGAGCAGAAAAAAATCTAGAGAAAATAAGAGAGAAAGAACACATAAATGAATGTCAAATAGAGAGAGCAGTAGAGAGAGAGAGAGAGACAAGGGTAGATGACAAAAATTTTAAATGAGAATGACCGAATTCAATTTGACGTTTAAGAGAGAGAGCGTGATGAAAGAGCCAAATGGTCATCCACTTGAGAGAGAAACTATTTAAAGGAAAGGGACAATGCATAATTGAGAGAGAAAGGTTCTTAAAGAGAGAAAAGGTGTTATGAGTAAATAGAAAGAGTTAACGAAAATGAAAATAAAAGTGAGTGACATAAGCAAAATGAAGCAAAGAGTGAAAAACGATAATTCTATTAAAATAAAGAGAAATGATACTTTTAAAATGATGATAGAACAAATAAATAAATGTCAAATATGATATTAGGAGAGAGTGAGAGAGAGAGAAGGGGAAAAGTTTTAAATGAGAAAAAAATCAAGATGACGAAGTTAATTTTGATCTCTAACAGAGCGAGACTGAAGAGAGAAATTATATTGAAGAGAAGCTATATGCGAAATGAGAGAGATATTTTTAAAAAAGGAAAGGAAAATCTTCCAAATGAGTAGAAATGAAAGATTAAGCGACTATCAAAATAAAAATGAGTGATAATTCGATGACATTAGCAAAAAAAAACACTTTACTATGACACAGCTATATTTAATTTTCTTATAATCTTCAACGAATTAGTGTTAATGAATCCATAATTACATTACATTATAAGAGAAAAATGGTGACACATATTACAATGTAACAATTTCTCCAGACGATACTTTCTTAACAAATTCTAACAAAAATGAATAATTATCATTAAAATTCTTTGTGAAAGCATAATAATCTAAAATTGCCGAGGTCCAACTTGATTATCGGAACATGTTATATAGATTTTTAATAAGAATCATTATTTTGTATGTGTATATCGCATATTTATTATAATTAACTGTTTCGTGTCCCATATTTTTTTATACACATAGTTATACAAAAAAAAAACAATAAATTTTAAATTGAACATACACATACACACACATACACACACGTTACTTACTACTTTTAATTTATTTAATTTTTTTTTTATTTTAAAGAGAGTTCATACCGGACATTGTCTTTCAGTATTTTTGTATTGTGACTTGGACAATAATAATAATAATATTATGAAAATTAATAGAATGCTATAATGAATGAATTGAAAGCCTTTGTTCTTAAATTGTATTCACTTGTTGTTTGTTTAGTTTTTTTTTCATTTTCCCATGAATTTCATAAAAAAAAATACATTTATTTTAGCACAATCTAACTTTTACCTTACAAGAATTTTAATGTTTCATTCTAGATAAGGGTTTTCATTCATTTTAATATTTGAATATTTTTTTTTTTTGACTTTTTTTCGTTTTATTTAATTTCATGTATGAACTAAAAAACGTTCTGGTTTGTTTTTGTAAGAAAAGTTCATGAAAGTCACGTATAAATTTTGATTCACATAAAACATAAGAATATGAATGGCTACTGACACTGTGTGCAGTAGGTCACTAGTCGTTAAATATTTTGATTTGTAGTAAAATTAAACAGTAAAAAACATATGTGATTTTTATGTTTTATAGTTTTTTTTTTACTTGATAAGTGTTCTTACTACCTCAATAAAATATGAAAATGCTTATTTCAAATAAAAAAATTTAATTTTGAATTTTTTGCATTGAGCGCATTTGCACTTCATTGAAGAAGGTCGGTCATCAAACTCTTTTTGCTTTACGAGCGAGGTCCAAAGAACAGAATTCATTTTGACGTTTGAAAGTTTCACATACAAAATTTTGAAGTTTCCGTATGTGTTTCTATAGAAAATAAACGTCAAATGAAATGTCGAGTCAAAATCAATTCTATGGACTTTATTACTTATAGTCAAATTTTAATTGAAATCGTGTTCGAATCCGTAAAAGGCTCGAATTCAATGTAAAATGAAAGGAAATCCATATCAAAAAAATGTCACAAGTAACCGACTCACATCAATCCCCAAAAGCGTAATTTTTCATTTAAATTCAATGAAAATCACTCAAAATGACAGTAATTTTATTTAATGAATCGTTATTACTACAGTTAATTAGAAAACAATTGTGTTCTTCAATAATATTAAAAGCTGTTGAATTAATTGAAAAAAGTTTCAACTGTTGAAAGAACTGTCAAAATTTATGTAGGCGTATACGTGTTTCATTTCAATTCAGTTTCAACCAATTAAACTACGTTTTCGCTGTTGAAACTATTGAATTCTCGTTGAAAGTCAATTTAAAGAATTTTATATATCATTATTAAATTTGTTTGACAACTTAATTCAAAATAAATAGATAGTTTTATTTATATTTCATAAATAATACATATTTTTTTTTCAAATTGAAAAAATTAAAAAAAATCTAAATAGCTATTTTACGAGAATTAAATGACGCACTCATTAAATAAAGATTTAAGCAGTTTTAATTCAACAACTTTTACCTATTATTGAGGAACACAAATATGAATTTTGAATATGAATTGAATAATTTTAAATTTAAAACCCGTTTCCTTAGTTTCTTAATATGGGACATGGTTTTTTTGGTTTACATTTAAGAACATATACGACCAATTTTCAATAAGCAAATAAACATAACTGACCTCTATCACGAAAATTTAAGCTTTTTAATATTCATTTCATTGATTCTTAATTAATTCAGAGAGCTCACCTAGTCCTAAATAGCTTAAATTTGATTTAAAAATTAAAAACAAAAAAAATTAACATTAAATTATGGATTGGAATCACATCGTTCATCGTAACTAATATATAAAATTTAAATAAAAAATTTACAACATTGTCATAATATTTTATGAGAAAAAAAAATAAGTCACATCAAATTGTGATATTGCTTGTGATGACGATGATGAAAAAAAAATAAAATAATAATATTAAATGAATTTGAAATATTTCTGCTAATAAAAAGCTAATATTATTAGTGACACAGCTGCTCTAGATAACACACATATAAGAAATTGTTACTTTACTTTGACTCAACTTTACAAATATAAATTATTTTATATATGGAACACAATACCCAAAGGTGTGTATTTACTTTACTTTTTATTTAATTTTGTTGAAAAAAAAAACATTTTAAACAAGAGTGTTTATTTTTACATTTATATACATATTATGTGTGATGATGCACAGACGTATGTGAATCGTGTCTGTCCATTTAAAGGTGTATACTTGAGTGACCTTTCAATGCCGTTTCATTTTAGTATGGATGAAGATTATTTTTTTTTCACTTTTTTTTGTTGTAAATTTGATGCATTTTTGAAGGACGAATGTTTTTTGATACGGATTTTAAGAATTTTTTCCTCGAAATTAAACGACAAGTAATGATGAAAAATACCAAATATTTCACGTCAACTGAAATGATACGAGATTAAAGTCCAGCTTTAAATTAAATTGATATGATAATCGTTTGTTATGTATTGAAAATTTAAATTTAACCCATGTGAGATTGAAATTCCAAAAAAAATGACTTAAAAATTTTAAAGGTGACGTCCAACTTCGATTCTCATAATAAAATACAAATGTGGCTCTGGTGGCATTGCAATAAAATTATCATCAGGTCAATAAGAGTTAAAATTGAATTGAAATTGAAATTCATCTCGTGATTCATGATTACACTGTGAATGTGTGTCTGCTGACGACAACAATGATAATGGCTATAATACAAGTAATGAATTTTATGTCATATTTCTGGGTATCAGTTTGTAATGGGTAATAAATTTGATTATTAAATGCATGCAATATAATATTATATTTCCAGGATTTGTGACGAAATAATGGATTTACATTTATAACTCGTTATTCATTGTGATCTTTTATATGATTTTTTTTCACCTCAAATTCAAGGAAAAGTTTTACTTTATTATCGATCTGTAAAAGCCAATGTCAATTACTTTTAAGATATTTATGAAATTATAGGGGATTGATCACTTTAAGTCCCATTCAAAACTGGCATAAGCCCCAAATTTCAATCAAGACTCATTTTCAGTGTAAATTTAATCAAAATATCGGCATTTCACATCATTAACCAAACATTGACAGGCCACGGAATGTCTTTAAACTGTATTTCTCAAATTCATTTTTTTTTTATTTTTTATAAAATACATTAAGTGCATCATCATCATCATCATCACGGTTGTCATGCATTAATATGACAATTATTTACAACAATAACTTATATTTTTTGTAAAGAAAAGAGAAAAAAAGTAATAAAATTCACCTTTTTGTATTGTTATTCGGCAAATATCGCTTTTCAATTTTATAAATATGATCGAGATAAAAAAAATATAATAATATTAAATAATAAAAAAGGAAACATTACGGACACGCGCCAATCTTCTTTAAAATAACAATGAAAAAAATAAAATAGTGTGAGTAATATGATGAATGAACCCTAAATACCTTAAAATTAAGAGAGCAGATGTAAGAGGACATCTGTCTTAGTTAATTTTATACTTTTATTTTACGGTATTGATCAAAAAAAATTACATAATACCGGTTTTGCTTGATACAAAAATGATATTCAATTCAAAATATTTGGATACCCCGGAACCAAAATCTCGAGTTAGATGCTGTGATCAAATTTATTTCATTTTATTTTAGAAAAATTTTGTTAGAAGTCACATTTAATTTATATATTTGTTGCAACAATGTGAGTCGGGTATGGAAAATAAATTATTTACTGACTAAAAACATGTCTTACTGTGTGTATAAGGCTTGAATTGGGGCTTCCCTGCTGGGAAATTTACATACATAAGAGTATTTTTTTATTTTATTTGAAGTTAATCAGATGGAAAATAGATTGTATAATTTTGGAAAAAAATGTTACATTTAAAATGCTTTTGGGACCGAATTGATGTCCGTTTATGTGAATTTTATTAATCGTAAGAAAAAATGCACTATTACAGACGGTTTGTCTGCCGTCACTCCGACACTGATAGCTATCCATAACTCCGGAATGGTCTATCGGAGAGAGGTCGGGTTTTTTTATAAGACAGAGGAACTCTTGAGAATATTTTATAACTCATTAGTTTTGAGATAGAGCTCCAGAGCCTGAAAAATCGTTAAAAACGGTTAAAATTTTTATAAAATTGCTAATTTGTTTTGTTGGTGGACAAGTTTACTTAAATGAATTGGCTCGGAGATTAGGCTCCAGAGCTTGAAAACGGTAAAAAGCCTAAAATGTTCGATTATTTTTCAAAATGGGAGATTTTTTTTATAAAATTTAAAATTGGTGGATTTTTTTTCTAAATGGCGGTTATTTTAAAATTAATTATATTCAATGAAACAACTCGAATCGAAATCCACTTTTCTAAACCGCCCAGTGGTTAGGAGTTCTATTTTTTTTGTATACGAGGGTCTATGAAAATTAAATCTTAAATTTAAAATGCGCTCTTTAGCTTAACCCATGTTAACGTTTTCAATTTGTCATTACAATTCAGCCTCTCAATTCACATGAAGACAACTTTCATGCCCTTTAGATACAATTTTATCATAAACTCATCACAAATCATCCTAATTGAATTGTGTGTAGGCGAAATCAATCAAATTAAAGTTGAAATGTAAACTGCCTTTCAATAATCATTTATATTTTTATCATAGATAATCATAAGTTGTTTTTTTTCATTTAATTAATTACATTTGTAACTTTTTATTATTTTTTTATTACTATTCATATACATTTTAAAATAAAAAAAAAACTCCTACACTCCTAATTACAACCAGAAGTAATGATAGGTTGCTGAATGCAAAATATTTAAGGTTTGACGTTAATACACGCCGAATGACGTTGAACTTGTATTATTTTGCTAGTAATTAGATAAAACCCACTTCAAACTCTTTGAAATTAATGCGATTTAAAATTTGAGCATAGAATTCATCAAAATAGAATTCACAATTTGAATTCTGAAACAACAATTAAAAGAGTTAACGGTTTTTATTTGTACCTGAAATCGTCTTTTGTGACATGACACCTACATTTGGACCTTCAAACACTTCAACACACAAATCACTGGACATTTTATTTTTATTTTAAATAATTGAGTTATTTTTATGACTTATATTAGCATTTTACAATAAAATAAGATTTATTTTTATTAGCTTTTAATGGTCACCATGCTCTATGGATTAAAAAGAGATTAATTTTGTTTTTTATTTATTTTAACGAGAGTTAATTGATTTACATTTAATTTACGTGTGATATTGGGTGATGAATGAAATTGATGTGTGGATAGGAAGTATTTTATAATAAATATGATTTCCTGGTCATATAAAATTAATTTTTCTTATCTAATTTTTTCGTTTCAGACCCTGTCTTGATACAATTTCATCATATATGATTTGATTCAGAAAAAAAAGAACAATAAATTAGTGATTCAATCATGACAGATGCTTTGACAAAATACACTGAATTGCAACAACTCACAAATATTGAGTATGAACGTCAACGACATCTCGCCAACTGGCTAATGCAATCGAGTATTCACATGCCAGATCCACTCACGCAACACAGCAACAGTAACAGTAATAATAGTAAAAAGAAAAATAGTAAAAAAATATCTAAACAGCAACAACAGCAGCAAAGTGCCAGTCCAATAATATTCTTAAATAAAATCAGTAACAATGTTTCAGTGTCAAAAGCAACAATAAATTCCCTTAATCAAACAAATTTACCATTGCAAATTGTCGCACGTGACGGTCACAAGCCCAAATTGAGAAGATTCAATTCACACGATACAAGTGCAAACATGTTCTCGGTGGCCGATTTTGAGAATGCTCGTCTTGCACGGAGAAACGAACTTGAAAATGCATCATTGATGAAACAACGGAATCGCTACAAGATGAATAGCTTAAGTTCCGGTGGTGATTACTCGACTGGTGATAGTAAGGGATCTAAATTTAGTACCGAGGTAATTTGAAATTAAGAAATTCATTTTAAAAAAGATTTAATAAAATTAATTTTACAGTCAATATCCGATCCATTACCAGTCGAATTATTTTTGGATAAATTTGCCCTGCCACGCATTGTGAGATTGAGCTACGATGAAAACATTTCGACTCTTAATACGATGACTTCGTTCAGTTCAAATGAGTCAAATAACAATAATACGAGTATGGAAGTTGAAAAAATGAAACCAAAGAATGGAGATTTGTTGTTACTGTATCGGCATTTGAAAGACCACAAAGTCTATCATTTGATGAATGCCAAACAGAGCTCACGTAAACGAGGCATCCGAATACCACAGGATTTTCAAGGTAAGACTTTCAATGATATTTCTCCCTTTTTCTGAACATTGCAACTAAAATTATATGGAAAAAGAATAAAATTATTGTAATTACAATTCTTAAGAATTTTTTAATGAAACCAACTAAAAAAAAGTATATAAATAATGACTTTTGGTCCATAAAGGGAGTTGTATTATTTTTATTATTATTTTCGACTACCACACATGCTACTGTGCATGCTATCCGGTATCAATTCATCAAAATTATACCATTATTAGGGTGTGTCGACTCGACATACTTCAATTAACATAAAATTTTAGACTTGTCTCAAATATGGTCATCCTACCACTTATTTTAATGTAACAAATGACCAAAAACGATCAAAATTATTATTATAATCATTATGTTTATAGTGAAATGTGCTAAACTGAGCTATTAAGATAATGATAGGTCATCGTCACATCCCAATTATTTTTAGGACAATAACAGAAGAAAAAAAAATCCTTTCATCTCAAATGAATGGAGATAAAATTTTCATGATGATGATCATCATCATCATCAGCATCATTAACATTAAAAACGAAAAAAAACACATTGCATTTGAATTCTTGAAACAGAGAATGAAGAATGATGAGAAATGATGAAAAATGACAACTAAGAACTTTTGGTAGCATTTAAAATTAAATAAATATCATTTTAATTTAAAACTCATCATCCATTAAAATTAAATTAAATTAGAAGTTAAAAATGGAAGAAGAAATAATAATAAAACAGTAACAAATGAAATGTTCAAAAAAAAAATAAACACACATATAAGTTGTAAGAGAAAGAACAATAAATATGAAGTGCAATGTGATGATATGTGAATAAATGTGAGAAAATGTGTTGCCAATTATTTAATTTTAATGTTTCAGTTTATAACCCTTTGTCGAATGACTCTTCACTTTGCAAAAAATTAATTTCATTCTATTGAAACATTCCTAAAAAGGGCTCAAAATACTAGTTTGAAGTTGTCAATGACCTTAAAAACACATTGTAAAGAATTAACTAAACTAAAGTTTTCAACGACCTTCTCAACAGTCTCAGGAAAGCTTTTTATAGGCCCTCTCGCCTCTCCTCTATAGGCTCCTGGGCTCATCTACGCCTTTTATCCTGCCTTTTTGTGCTGTTTTTCAACTTTATTCTCCGTGTAACTCACATTATCCGCTCTCAGCGCCATCTGCAGAGTCCAATGTTCTGTAGAATTGAATTTCTTATTGATGTTTTTACTAATCAACGACCTTGTCCTTGAAAAATTGTTGAGGAAAGTGTAATATCTAAATTTTTCAGGGCCGATGAAGCTTAAAAAAACACCTTCCCGAGTCTGCCAAAGACCTTGATTACTTAATTCTTTAAAATCTGTTAAGCCTTAATCGTCCATATCTGCAGATCAGTCTCAGCCATGAGACAAAGGGTTAAAAATTTCAAAAAATGAATGAATAATAAATAAAACTCTTTTCAAAATATACATTTTTTTGTTACAACTCATGAAAATGAGTG
Source organism: Culicoides sonorensis (assembly GCA_900002565.1). NCBI lineage: Eukaryota > Metazoa > Arthropoda > Insecta > Diptera > Ceratopogonidae > Culicoides > Culicoides sonorensis. The sequence continues at coordinate 3,980 of LN483490.1, read as the reverse complement.
AGAATTTTTTTTTTTATTATTTATTAAATGAAATAGTTCTTGTAATTTCATACAAACAACAGTAAAAAAAATGTTCTTATTCATCAAAGAATCATTAAAAATGAAATGTTTGCTTAAATATCGCATTTAATATTTCCTTATTCACTGGAATACTTTGTATGTTTATTTAATTTTTTTTTTTTTGAAGAAAAGTAATTGCTGAGTAAATGTTAATAAATGTGATGTGACTTCTTGAATTACGTTGAAATGTTGTATTATGTTACATTTGATGATAAAATTTTTATATGAAGCATGATTTTTTTTTTCTTTGAGAATTAAAATTAATATTTCATTAAAATTAAATTCATTTTCTAGGTTACTTTTCACTGGTCAATGAACGTGGATCTTCAACAGCATCTTGCTACACGACAATCGTTCAATTAGTACGAGAGAGAGTTTATAAATTTTTGTCAGTTGATACATTGACCGCATATTCAGAGTCACAAACATCAGGTAAAGTCACAATGAAATTTTTTTGTAACTGTATTAAATATCAAAATTTAAATTTTTTTTAATTAAAGACAAGCCCCATAGTAAGTCACATTACATTAAAGGCACAGCAAAAGCTGGTCAAGTATTCAGATTGTTAGCGGTATTTCAAGATGGTTCTCAACAGGAGCCATCTAAAGCTTCTAGTCAAAATGGTACTACATTGAATGGGCGTGAAAAGGAGCGTGGCAGATATGCGCAGTTAGTGGGAGAAAATCGACAGGTAATTTTTTTTATTTTTGATTACACTCATAAAGTTTTAAATTCATTTTAAATTTCTTTAATTGACAGATTATTTATGTATCCTTGTCATCAAAGGGTAAATTTTATGAAATTGATCATCAAACTCCCCAAATGTTGCAAGTACTTAAGAACAATAGACAATTAACTAAGCCAGTTAATCCTGATTGTGTTCATCGAATTGCAAATATCATTACAGCAGATACTGAGCTACCAATCAACTTAAAATACATATCAGGACCAGTTGGGCATAACATGATTCCAGGTGAGCCATATTTTATTTGTTTATTTAACGGAAATTCAAATATTTTTTTTATTTTAATAGAAACCGTGACAGTTCATCGAGTTTCCCGTGAAAATGTCTTGATCGCATGTCCCATTGAAGAGACAACCGATGAACGAAATGTACTTCAATTACGTAAAATTGCTGTAACACCAAATATGAAGCTAGTAAAGTGTTTCCTTGGTTTCGAGAATGAACAGAAGATGTTCTCAAATCAAAATGTCCAGAATATGTTTAAATTTTGTCAATTCAATGCCGATGACTTTGCACGTAACATTGATGTTGAGCCACTTCCACAACAGCTCGTTCATAGTGGATCAAATCGCATCAAAGGTGATGGTTTGAAATTGTTGAATCCTTTGACAAAGTTACTTAATAAAACCGATCGAAGTTCAAATAGTGGACATGAAAAGGAAGATTCAATCATATTTTTGAGTAAAAATGATTTGGAAAGTTTGACTGTGTCCACAAATCCACAACCACTGAACGAGTCAAGTGATAAAATGAAAGTATTTCAACCGAGTACCAAGAAAAGTTGGTTCAAAAACTTGAGATCCAAGAATAATTCAATTGCACAATTAGACGTTCAACCTGCAAAATGTGATAGCATTGACCGTTATAAGGATATGAGTAAGTTGATACAAGAACGTTTTGGTAATATTGAGGATGATGTTACGCGTCCCAATGAAACCACACCACCACGACCTAGTTCTGAAATTGGCTTCAAAAATGGTGTTAGTGATACATTGCAAAAGAGTTTTTCACTTCAAGATTTGGACTCAAAGAACAGACCAGATATTTTGAATGTTAGTGCCACACAAGAGTCATCTTCAACAAGTTCCATGATCAATTCAGAAAAACACCAAAAAAAGACAAATAAAACATTTTTCAGTGATAAACTGTATTCAGAGTTTCATGTCAAAACAAAGCAACACAGTAAAAGTTCATCGTCATTACATCAACTCTTGCAATTTGGCAAAGCAACATCATCCACAGCAAAACCAGAAAATTCAACACACCAAGTTAAGCGGGATGAGGAACGTTATCCATTTGAAATTAAATTTCAACGTGATTTTCCGGTTATGTTTGAACCGTATGATCGTCAAGATGATTGTAGTCTCACAATTTTGGATGATCTCCCGTACAGTAGTGTTCGTGATTCAATTGTCATGCAAGAAGAGGAGGAACGGGAAAATCTGAATCGGGCAAGAGAAGGAAGTGCTTCACCAAAACCACCTTCTGAAAACATTTATGCTGAATTGTTTACACAAGAACCCAGAACAAATGAGCGCGAAATCACATATGATGGAACTTCATCGTCAAGTGGTTGTTATAGGAAGGATTCAAATAGTCTTGGATCGACAAAATCATCTGAGGATAATAAGCGTGAACGAAACGTTCCCAATTTTCATCGGATATCTGAAATCAATAATAGTACTCGAATTAGAATTTGTCTCTTTAATGATGACCCCAATCAAACGTTTACTGCTAAAATTTAAGCTTAAAAAAAATAAGTTTTACAAACAAAAAGTATGGTAATGGTTTCAATTCAATTATTCTAATCCTTTTGACTGACACCTTATGTCTTTCTCTTAATCTTAACATTTATCTCTAAAATTTAATATTAACAATAAATTTTAATAAAAAAATACTTAAATGTAGATATTTTTCAAAAAAAAAAGAAATGTAATTTTAAAATTAAAAAATTAAATATAAATTTTATACTTTGTAAGCAACATTTTATGTTGATGTGAAGAAAAAAAAAAAGAAACCAAAGTACATTTTACACCGGTTTTGTGATAATTGCTACTTTTCAGTACTATTTTTTAATTTAATTTTATACTTTTTTTTCTAAAATAATGATAAAAAAAACTTAATGGATTACAAAATTACCTGATTGATGTATTATTTTAATACAATGAAATGAAAACACTGTACAACAAAAATTTTTTTTGCTCGCGATTCCAAATTATTTAAATGTAGTTCTATAAATGATTTTCTGTAAAAGTGGTTTTTTTTACTTTGAACACCTCTAATAAGGTTAAAAATGGTTCATTTTTAAGTAAATTGTCTAAGCTTTCCAATACAAAATACTTGATGTTCAAAAGCCCATAGCAAGGCCGAACATTCGCTGTAACTTCCATTTGATCAGAAAATTTCTAACTAAGACTTTGGAACAAACGATGAACAGGGAAGTCAGTTTTTTAACATATAAAATGACCCCTATTAAGAGATTTGATTCCGTGAGCAAAAAAAAAATTTTTGTTGCACAGTGTTACGTAACTGTACTTACAATGTCATGCATTTATGAGTTTTGAAGGTTCATGAAGTCCAATTTCATCTCATAAATGCAGTGTGTCTCACATTTTACACTTTCACACCCAAGCTCATTCTAATTTTTCATTATTTTAAAGCTTATTCATCAAAATATAGAAAAAAATAGTGAAACATTACACAAATTAGATAAAAAATCTCAAATATAATCAAATTAACAGTCAGTTAATAAAACACACATACAAAAAAAATTATAAGACATACTATTGACATCTAAATTATGACAAAATAAAATTCAATTTAACTTTTAAGAAGGAAATTTGGCTGTTTCTATATAAAAATGAAAAGAAATTAAATTTTAGCACTTAAATCTAAATATATTCAAATATATCATATTAATAAAATAAAAATAGGTACCAAGTTAATAAAAAATTCAAAAAAATATCATAAAAAATATTTAAACTCTAAAAGTATGTTACATGATTTGAGTGAATTTAAGCTTAATCTTAATTGAAATGATGTGAAATTTGAGTAAAAGGTTAAAAGGACGTGCATATTTAGTCGTAGAATTAAAAAAAAAGTAAGCAAGTAATATTATTAAGAAATTTGTACTGAGACAAGTTGATGCAACTTTTAAGGCAATAAAATTTAATAA
>LN483491.1:361357-407732 GCA_900002565.1 Culicoides sonorensis | reverse complement strand
GTTCATGATCTGAACCAAATCAGATTGCCCTCGAATAATTGAAATGAATCGAAAGAGGATAACTGCCAAGTAAATTACTGATATAATTAAAATCATTTTAATTCCGGGATGGTCCACTGTTATAACGCCATAAAATGATTCAAAGCTATGAAATGCAACAATGAAGAAAACAACAAAAAATCGTATTTTGATCTTAAAACTCCATGCTGAAAAGTTTTTTGACACATCAAGTCCCAGATATAAAAATGATTTTTCCAGCTTTTGCTTCAAGTCCATTTTGAGTGTTGTCGGTTCAAAATCAAAACTGAAACTTGATTTTCTAAAGCATTTGAATGCATTTTATATGAAAATATCTCTCATAATATTTTGCGCCGTAATTTTCTCGTTCTCAGAATATGTAATTTTTGTTTGTAAGATGTTTTACTTACCATAAGGACATTTAACGGTCGATAAAAGTTAATTATAAGCATCGTTTCATAACTTTTATGTATTTTATATAACTTGTCATTCGAAATGTCAAGGAGAAATTTCAATACTGAATTTTTTATGATGTGAAAAATGTTTTCGAATGATAGAATTTTCTCAAGTATTTTGCGCACTGGGAAACCAAACACTTACAATTTAATATTAATTCCATCACAGGATACCAACAATTTTCTTAAATAACTCTGTAAGCTGGGAAAAAACACAAAATATTGATTGTGAAAAAAATGAACTCCCACCTTACACCTAACATTGAAATCTCATTTCAGACTAAATCCATGTGTCACAATATTGCGCACCAATTTCTTTAAAGTTCATTGATCTACAAAAATTGATTTGCATAAAATAATATCTGAATACAAGAAACGAAAAATTAAAATTATTTTCTTAATTCATTCACTTCATTTACATAAATACAATAATAAAAAATATCTCACATTAAAAATATATATAATGATAATAAAATAATCTGAATCTGTTTATCTTTTTGCATAAAAAAAAATTTAATATGCAAAAATTCAAACTTTTTTTAAAGTTCAAGGCTGAATCACCTAAAACGAAACAATTTAAAACAATATTTTGTTTTCATCTTCATTTTATTAGAATTTTTTTTCATATAAATTAGATAAGAAACTTGCAAATCCATTCCCAGCCTGTACGACGTGTACGTGTACCTTGTGTGCATACCTGTACCATTAAATTTCATATAATCATATAAATATGTATGTCAAAGACATCAAAACAAAAAAAAACATGAAGAATAAGAATAAAAAAAAAAAACAATAAAAATTGGAATATAAAAGGTGTGGAGTATTCAAAACACATCGTACAGGTGAAATGTACGAAAATGGCATAGATAGACGTCGATATAGCGTCAATGAACTTTTAAATTTCAATATAAATGTGTTTATTGATAAAATGGAATAGTTTTGCTTGAAGTGTGATTGTTCTTTTTTTTTATGTAGATTTTTTGCTAAGATCCATTTTTAAGTGAGATGAGATTTTTATAATAGAATCTCATTAAGAACGATATTAATCACATAAATACTGGAATCACGACACATGTGAAATGTTGCGGTTTTTTATTGTGCTTTCAAGATTTGCTTGATGGGTATTCTAATTGTGAGAGGGTATTTGGACTGTTAATATATGAATTTTGTTTATTTTGATTGTAAATTTTAATGGAATTAGAGTTGAGTGCTGACATTTATCACTCTTAATCATTGTGATACAAAAAAAGAAGTTTATTGAACTTTATAATCTCTGGTAAATTTTCTACTTCAAATTGTGACTTTTAAGGTTCATTCTCTTATATTGTTTTAATTTTTTATTAGAAGTCTTCTTAATAAGACTCATTGAAACCGCAACAGTGCTCATATAGAACCCAAACTTACCTAGAAGTAAATTTGTGTTATGACCCATATTGCACTCGCAGGGTGACAGGTGACAGCTGTTTAAAATTAAACTCAAAATTAACCGAATTCTATTAGTTAGACTATTGATAAAAGGCGCTTACTATGGAAGTCTCGGCTGAAGTAGTATGAACACAATAGGACCATTGGGTCCGCGATGGAGCTAGTTCATCTCTAATCTAATCTATTAGTAATTCAGTGATGCCAAAAAAACGTGAAAAACTTTCAAATTCAGATAAGATTTGTAGAGCAGCTATTAAGCCTGTACTCAGGCCATCAGTCAGGCCCATCAGTACATACCCATTACCATCATCCGAGGGACTTAGCTTTTATCCTGTCATCCCAAGCAATCGCTACCTTTATCTAGCCTTTAACTCGAACTGAATAGCCTGAAAAAGAGAGCGAGATTTGAGATTGTAAAGTTTAATGGTCGGAGCGAGAATTGAACTGCCAACCTTAAGATTGATAGTCCAACGCTTTCAATTTAGTTCAACTCAACAGAATTCAAGTTTTTTCAAGATCATCGAAATTCAAAAAAACATTAGAATCGGCATGCCATTCTAAATTAAAATCGAATTCTAACCTCAATACAAAAAAAAACAAAGAACTGTCAATTTAATTCAAATAACACAAAATTCTAATAACCATCATTAATAATTTCCTTGCTGTCATATCAAAATCCTACATTCTCTTTTAATTTGTAAATTAAATTTTTTGTTTATCAAAGATTAATTAACATGATTTTACATACACGTGGCATTTTGTAAGCGATATCCTCATTATACGACTAGAACAAAAGCTTATTTTGATTAACTTTACCTTTTTGAATTAATTTGACAAATAAATTAGCTAATTGTTTTTTGTTTGTATTCCCTCCACTTATTAAGATACCTTCAAATTCATGATGAAATGTTCATTAATTATTTAAATACCTTTAAATACTTCTAAGATTGACAGGAATGTGATTGGATCAAAACAGATTGAACTAATTAACATATTTTTTTTAACAATTCACTTTCAATTAAAACTTTTTTTAATCGTAATCTAATTGTTTGAAATCGAAAAGACCTTACGAATGTCATCTTTCACTAATTTCGATCACATACTTGATTAAAATCCTAGACAATTTGATTCTGGTATGAGGAAGTTCCATTAAATGTCTTGTCTTGTCATGAAGATTAAAAGACATGAAATCCAATTAAATGCATACTCTTGAAATTCAATTCTCTCAATTCAAGAAATAGCACACACGATTTTATTTATTATTAGGGATTTGCATCAAATTATATTTTCATTTTAAATTGTAGTCTGCCTTACTTTTGGCATTTCTGATCCTGTTGTTAATTTACTTATCTGGTTAATCTTTAAAACGGTTGTCACGATTTTTGATTTTACGGTAAATGTTGTTGATTCAGTGGTTCTACTTGAAGAAATTTTTGATCAAATGTTGTGACGTGGAGGTGAGTAATCCGTTATTGCATTGAAATAAAGGGGGAAAATCCTGTAAAAATAATACTGATTGTGGTTCATGGACTGGGATATATCACCAAAAGAGAAGGAATTGATTTTGGACATCACTATTAATATGATCGCTTAGCCTCGTTCGCAACACCATGTGTGAAACCTACCTGATGATAAATTGAGCACAATTCGCAAGATGGCTTCTTTGATCCACTCGCTGATGAGTTGTGGAGAGTTTTCGCACAGTTTGGTCTTTAAATATGGCTTCCCTGAGCTCCTGGAAGTTCATGAATTTCACAAATCTTATCAAGATCTCATTGTTAGCCGAGCATCAGACTCCCAGGACGGAAAGCCAACACTACCATCCTCAGTCCAGTCCACGACGGTTTTTGACTCAAAAACAAACTTCTCTGAAACTGAATTTCATTTCAATGTAAACAAAAATTCTCGATCCCTATCAAAATATAACCATGACAATCATAATTCATTACCCTATTACCTAAAAATTAACAATTAACCTACATTTTAATGTGCATCTCACTTCAAACATCGGCTCATTACAAATTCTTTTCATCATATTCGTTACAATTCTACAATATATCACTTTATTCCACTCAATTTCACTGAAAAATGATATTTAACGGCCTTACTGACACAAATTACACATCGAAATTCTTTTCAAGTTCAAAACTTATTATGGGCGTTAAATGCATTTCATAGTGCTACTGTTGTAAACTGAAAATAAAAATAAACAAGTCAAAAAATAAAATTTAATAGTCAATAATTTATCTATCTATGAATTAATTAAATATAACCGTACTCTTTATTTGAAATTTATATGACATGAGATAAAATAAAAAAAAAAATTTATATAAAAGATTTAATCTGACCAGTAAATCAAAGAAGTTGCATATGCGATGGCTTGCCATACATGATTTTTTTTTAAATTTTATTTAATAGAAACAAGTTTTACTGTCAAACTGAAGTCAAAGAAATACACAAATGATAAAATGAAGTGAATTTCATATCAAATGATATTTTTAAGTTAACCCTTTTTATGTGAGCATGGTATTAAAATGACCCTAGCCGTAAATTGTCTAAAAAAATTATTGAAATGAACTCGTAGCTTGATTTTGATTTATTTTCATCAAAAAAATGGTAATAATTCAAAGAAATTAATTTGAAAATTTAAAAAAAAAAACGATAAGAAACGTACAAGGAATCTGTATGGATCTCTATAGGACATGTACGGTGAAAAACGTACGAAATCGATTTAGCGTAAAATTTTTGGATTAAATTCAAATGATTCTTTGCAAAAAAAAAGTCGTACTCCATAAAAATTTTAATGCATTTCATAGAACTTAATTTTCGATAAAAAAAATTCCAGTCATCAATCCAGCAACGCAACGTCAAAGGGTTAACAAAAAATTTATTCATATAAAAATTCTTTGGCGCTATTTAACCTGTTATGATCGGTTTTGCGTATCAGCGGGATGCAATGGATTGTTGCTTCAATTTAAATGTGTTTATTATTGTTATTATAATTTTTTTTCTCCTTTAAGCTGTTTATATTCTTGGGTGTATTTTTGTAGCTACTACTTCACATCTCCTTTAATTATCTTGATTTTGCAACAAAATTGGTTTGTTTTGCTTTTATCATTCTGTTGTTGTTTTGTGTGTGTGTTCTAGATTTATTGTTCCAGTTATCACACACACACACATACACAGTTTCCAATTCAAAACAACATAAAAATCCTTTCACTTTTTCTTATTCTTAGTTTTTCTTGCTGTTCTATGCTACGATTATGGTTCAGTTGGTAGAAGAACATGAGAAAACCAGTTATGTGTGTGTGTGTTATGTTTTCTATTTTTAGATTATAATTCTTAACAGTCATTTACGGATTACACACATTTAGAATGTAATCATGTCAAGTGTTATTTTGCTCAGAATTTGCCTTAATTGTTTTCTATTTAGACAGATTACTACTGAAATTAAGGGAATTACGATAAATGAATTTGCTGAAATGAAATGAGTGGAATGGGAAAAAATTTGTATGTTAACTGGATTATTCTTGAAGGGAATCGATTTGAAGTGGTGAAAATGGATTTTGAATTAATGTAATGAAATATTCATAAATTGGAAGAATGGTAATTAAAAAATCGATAACGTAGAATTCAATTTTAGTGTGACGCTATGAAATTTTGCATTTTCTATGAGGGTGCTTTTCAATGAAATATCGTTTTTAAGAACATGTTTGAAACCTAATTACCATGAAACCATCAGATATCGTTTTTTGACATTTGTGGTAAGAACGCTTTTCAAAAACTGTCAATTAGAGATCATGATTTGACATTTGATCATAAAGTGCCTCAGCACATTGAAATGAAATCACAAAATCGATTCAAATTAAAATTTCATTTAAATTTAACAGGACACTTTATAATTACAGATACTGACAGGTGACAACTTTTCAAATGCATCACCTCATTAAACACTATAAATTGAGTGTGAAATCCAAAAATTATTGCAGTTGAAATTGATTTGTATTTTAAGACCATTCATCGGTGTTGAAAAATCAAAGTTTTTTCATAAAAATTTAGTCTAAAATGGAAATCGAAAAGTTAATTCTCAAATTCAAGCAAGGATTTTTAATCTTCGGAATTGATTTTGAAAATTATTTCAAACAAATTTCAATTCCAACTAAAATTTCATTCCTATCTTGGACCCTTCTGATAGTTTTCATGAGCTCTCAATCACTTTATTGGTATTTCACTATCCAAAATGCCCCTGGTGTCAAATTTCTTCTCGGAACTGTAGCGGCTGGTCTCATCATCTTTCAAATGCGAGTCGTGATCATGCTAAGTAAAAAATCTGATTTACAAGAAACTCTCGCATGGATTATTGCCCGATACAATCATCGAAGTGATCCGATCATTGAAAAATTTGCAAATCCTCGCTTTCAACGTCTAATCACCCTTTTCACGAAAATCAATAACACTTATGGTCTTATGGTCATTTTCAGCACAATCATTTTACTCATTTTACCTCTTTTCATGAACTCTGTTGATTACATTTTGCCATTCCATATCACGTTTTTCCCTGAAAAGGGATTCCCTTACTTTCAAATTAACTATATTTGTCAATCCTTCATTTGCATTCTTGCTAGTTTAGCGACTGCTCTTTATATTTCGTTGTATGTCCTCATTTTGACGCATATCATCGTTGAATTGAACGTCATTCTGGAAATGTGTCAAATGGTGGGGGCTTATGAGGAATGGTTATTTGAGCTAGAGGGCGTTTTAGTGAATGACGAGAAAATGGTACCAATGATGCCTGTGAACTGTCAAAAATTTGAGGTTATCATCAAAAATATCGTGAATATGCATAATGACGTTTCAGAGTAAGATCAAATTTTATTGATAATTATTCTAAAATTGAAATTAAATGTCAAATTCAGCATAATCAACACGGTATCCGATTTCTATTCCCTCAACATATTTTTGTGGGAGATTTTGTTTGTCTCAATGAAATGCTTCACCTTTCTCATTATCACGGTCTACACGGAAATGTCTTACATGATCCCACTTTCAATTGCGTTCATTTCCCAATATTTCGTGATTTGCTTTTTGAGCACAAAAATGGGGGAGAATTACGATGAAATTGGAAATCAAATATATTCAAGTAAATGGTATTACTTGACTAAGTGGCAAAAACGAGAGCTTTTCATTGTAATGAACTTTGCGCAACAAAGTAAGACCCTGACATCTGGTGGCATGGCTGATTTAACATTGGAGCGATTTACGACCGTGAGTTTAATTTAAATTTAAAATTTTGACAGTTAAATTTAATGTTTTTGAATTTTCAAGGTAATGAAATTCACTTACAATTTGTGTTTGTTATTACAACATTTTATCAAGAAAAATTAAATTTCAAGTCAAGAAATTTCACATAAAAAGTAGTAGAAAAACACTCATCACTTTGAATATTAATCAATACGAAAAATAAATCATAGCACAATGAAAATTCACATACTCAAGAATGAATCAAAATACATAAATTAATAAATAATCAGTATAAATTACCACACAAACAATTTTGCTTACATATCACGTACATAACAAATAGCATAAAATAATATAAAACAAATATTCTAAAATTTATTGGAGCATCGAAGGATTTTGATGAAAAATTAATCAAAGAAAATTCATACAACAAAGCTGTTCATTTTCTCAGGCTACAAGGATGAAATTGAAATGTGTGTTTGTTTTTTGCTTTTTTGAGGTGAAATCATTAAATATTTTATGATGTACTTGGAATGATGATTCAATTAAGCTAAAAGGAATAGTAAATGGATCAAATCAATGAAGATTAATTTCGACCCATTGCACATCACCAAAAAATTTTAAAAATCTAATCGCATCCTTATTTCATTGGGTGGTTCTGAGGATACATGTAAACGATCAGTTCAAATTGGACTGTAGGGCAAAAAAATCGAAAACGATATGTGATCGATTACATTAAATTTTGGTTTAGTTGATTCACGATCGTGATCCTGAACAGAAGGAATCGTTTCACAAAATAATAAATAATAAAAATTTATTAAATTTTATCAGCTTTAAGATGCAAATTCTAAAGTAAGTATAAATTTATTTGATTAAAGCGAATGAAGGCCACACATTTTAAGATCCTTGAAAGAATTCAGACAAATTTTAACAGGAACTGATAGAAAATTGACTGACACCTCGCTTGTCGTTTTTTGAAGAAACTAGAAGCAATTTAAAACTAAGCATCTGTGCATTTATTCAAAGCAACAGAGAGACCATGCTTCAAATTCACCTATAAGATGATGATTAAGCCTAATATTCGATTCATTGTCATGAGACGAAAAATAATGATGCCAATTTTGAAATCGATGCATTTCGTCTCATTTTACTACTTTCTTTATAGGCTCATATTCGAATGCACACACACACACCCAAAACAATCAAATATGTCAAGCAGTTCATCATATCACGTGGCATACATTTGACTGAAAACATGATAAAGTGCCTAATTTTCAAAGTTGATGACATGAAATACGTCTCTCACTAATTTTAGTCGAATACTCGTAGAATAAATTACTGTGATTTTCAATGCATCTATAAAATTTGTAGATGAAAAATTGAAATTGATATTCAATACCCCAAAATAATCGTTCTGTCTAGTTCTCAATGTGTGAGAACAGAAATAAAACAATGAAATTTGATTATCAATCACGTGCAGCGTCAAATTTGGGTGATTAGGTCACAAATATAATGTTTCACTGGAATGGAATTTCATTTCATTTCAATTATTTTAAAAAATGAGGAAATTTTGAAAGCGCAATTTAATTCTCTTAAATGGAATCCATTAACTGTCATTTAAAAATTCATAAGATTTTCATTATAATGCTTTTCATTTCAAGCACTTTGTATTTTCCGGTTAAAAGTGTGAATAAAATCACTTTTTCTTTGAATGCAACATCTTGCTTAATGTCTTTCATATATTTTTTGTAGAGAATCATGTCCAATTTTTTCTCGACATGATTTTCTTTTCCATTTCCTGTCATCTTCCTCTTCATTGTTGTCTAGTTTTATTTTATTTCAGTGATAAAATGATACAGAAAAATAATTGAAATTAAAATTTTGCACTACAAGATTCAGTCAAGTGTGTGATGGAGACACCACAATTTTAGTTTTAAGAAACATCTGTTTTTAAAAAATGTCACATAAACTGTGCAATTTGTTGTCTGTTATTTTCTTTGTTCAAAAAATAAAAATTGATGCAATGAGAAAATTGGCTTCTATTATTTGAAGAAAAATAAAGTAGCCCAAATAAATTGAAGACAAGAAGCAATTTGTTCAATTAAATCAATTGTAATTTATTTCAATACAAATTCAAGTCATATTTTGTGATTTTTTGTTGCATTTTAATCGATTCAAGAAATTTCAAGCGACATCTGGTGTCAAAGTCAAAAATAAAGCTAAGGAAGTTTTTGAAGTGAAATTTGAATTGAGTTGAGCTCCCTGAAAGCCCTCAGAGAAGTTTTCTGAGAAGCTCTTTGACCCGATCGATTTTTAATACCAAGAATCAGAGTAAAGTGACATCTGGTGCCAAAATTTTCAAGGTCATTTAAATGAAAGTAAATTCATCGAAATCTCTCAACATTAATTGCATGAATTGAAATTCATACTGACTTTTACCGACCTTAACCTTAATCCAAAAGTCAAAGGGATCAAAAATATTTTTCTTTTCACTTCATTTTCTTCTTATATCAATAAATAACCATCATGGTTAAAAAAATATTACTAATCCCCAAAGAAACAAACCAAAGATAACATTTTATTAAACAGATCTTTTGTTTCCATTGAAATACATCCCAAAAAAAAGGTTAAATATAAAATCTTTTCCCTATGAAAAAAAAAATAAAAATTCAACATCCAAATAAAAATCATAGATAAGATAAGCAGAAAATGAAAGGCGTTATATCGTAAATGACATTTAAATACATGAAAAATGAACCTAAATCATTTTTCCTCACTTCATATTTTCTCATAATTTTGTGATCCTAATTTATAAATAAATCATGTCCGAAATTCAATCAAAAATGTTAAATTACAATAAATTTAATACAGAGCAAAAAAAATTTCTCAGGTAATTTGAGTTCATTTTAATTTCATTTCATATCATATCACATGAAAAAAAAAGAAAAAGTAGAACATTATCTTTGTGTTTCATTGCATGCCTGAGGCATTTTTAGAGACATTAAAGGACATTTAAGGACACATAAAAAAAATAACATTTAAAAGGAATTTCATATTTTCCTTGAGAATTTATAGGTCGCATCGCATCATTTTAATGAAGTAGATTTTTTCTCTTTTTTGGATGGAGAAAAAGATAAGTGAAATTTTGTTGTTGTTGAAATTGAATAATTTTCTTGTTACATGTGTTTAATTTTTTTTTTAAGGTACATACAAGGATTTGAAAAAGGTACGACAATTCGACATAAATATGTTTTCTTTTTTTGTGCTGTTACTTGTGACATTTTCAAAATTTATTTTTGAATTTAATGTGCTTTAATTCTGTATGTACATGTACGTATATGTGTGTAGGTGTCTGTATGTAACGTGTATAAAGGAGGTGACCTCCATAAATTTATCCAAGTACGTGAGTTACAGAAAAAAAGGGCTTAGAACAAAATTCATGAACCACCATATGTAAATGACATTTGTACTACTAGTTTCCATTTAAAATGTAAAACAAGGAATTTTCCTGTGTCCTTTCATTGTTGTTCTTTTACTATTTTGTTTTAGTTAGAATCACATGGTGAAATGGGTTTTTCAGTTTATCTTTCATTCCAGACGTTTTTATATGTGTGTATATGAGGGAATTGAGTATGAAACCGTAGAAAACTGTTCAGGAATGTCGACAGGGTACGGAAAATGTCATTTTGAAATTAAGATGATGATTTTTTTTACTTGTGTAATGTTCGCTGGGTATGTTACGTGTCACAACACTAGAGCAGAGTTGCCAAATCTTCAATTTTTGTTGATTTTCCAAAATTTAAGTGACAATTAAAATTTGTTCAAAAAAATGTCAACAGCTTCCTTATCTTAAGCTGTAATTCAGCATTTTAGCTTTTGGAACCTTCAATTGCTTTGAAGCTTTTTGCCTTTTCAAGGGCCATACTATTATGACATTTACGTATGTGTGTCTATGCAGAATCTTCTTAACTGGGAAAGCAAATAAAACTTGACAGCTAATTTTGTATAGATACACATACGGAAACTTCAAAAATTCTGTACGTATATAGAGATTGTCAAACTTTCACCTGCGTACAAAGTAAGACAAATTGTCATTTCAATTCGTAAATTTGACAGTTGACACATTTTTGACAGTTAACACATTTTGACACATGTCAACTTCAGACATTTTTTTAGTAAATTGGGCATTGAGCTCTACCTGGTTTTTTCGTATTAAATTTACTAGTAAAACTATTTTACGAGCCCCTGTCTGACATTTTCTCCTTACAGATAATTGTGGTTTGCCTTTATGTAATGCAAAGTGAGTTATGATTCAAAAAATATGTTTGGTGTTTTAGCATTTATTTTTATGTGTCTCGTTTGCAGTCTCAACTAAGAAAATCGAATCAAGAATGATTTCACACTATCTGTATTCAAATTTTGTCTCAACGAACCAGCTCTGAGCTCTCAATCGTTTCGGGGACGAAAATCGACCATAGAGGGCGCTTTTGTAGCAAAATCCATATAAACTATTCTTTTGTATAACGCTATAACTTAAATCACAATATTTCCTTTTAAAAATCCATTTCAAATCACTTCCTTCTCTCCCCAGGAAGCACATCAAACAAAATTAACGAAGCATTACAATTCGTTACAATTTTTTTCCTTGTCAAGAATGTTTCATTACAAAAATTGTCTCTTCCACATACATTTTCAGATTCAGTTTGAGTTTCAGTAGTAATCGCACAGTGTGTGTGCCATACATGATTAATGACAATTTCTTATCTTTTCTTGTTCAAGTGCTTGATGCTTACCTTCTTGTTTCTGCCTCTTCAATTTATAAATCATCAACTTTTTTTTTTCTTATTTAACAGTTTTGTAATAAAAAAAAATATATAAGAAAAAGTTAAACATATCACATCATTAGTCTCTTGTCGTGTAAAACAACATCATTAATGTATTTATTATTATTTTTTTTATTTTCATTTTACTTGCAGTATTGCACCACAAATAACATCACATAATTGGATACAGCTCAAATCTTCCTCTTTTCTTCTTCATAAAAAATAAAATTCATATAATTCAAGGTAAGAAAATTCAAATTTAAATTACATACATTTATCTATTTAAGTGAAAATTAATTCAGAAGTCATCTAATCTAATCAACGTGAATCTAATCAAAAAAACGTGAAAGTACACACACAAAAGAAAGGGCAAGACAAAACAAAAAACCTAATTTTGACAGATTGACACAGTTATTTGTCGCATCAAACTTAATTATAATAATTATTTTAAATGGAATGCATTTTGAAATGAAATGAAATTGATATTCAAATCACTTTCCCATATTTAAAAGATGATAATTGGGTTAGTAGACATATGTTTTCGATACCGCTCTCGATTGAGATTGAGATTAATTAGAGAAATCAGATTGGAATATGTAATTATTTTGTGTCTTTAAAGGGCTTTGACGATTAAATTTAATTTTAAACAAATTGAATTGATTCTTGAACTTGAATGATAAATTGAAGACGATTAACTTGAAAGTGGAAGTGAATTGTTTTGTCTTTGGCTACTTTAATTGATGACTTTGTTTATTGAAATTATGTTTACAAATTGCTGTAATTATGTGAAGCTGTTTTGTGATTTAAATTGATGCAATTATCTGAAATGGATGAGTTGAAAAAAAATTAAAATGTATTTTGAAAGTGAAATTGATTTTAAAGTGATGATTTCAAAGGAAGCATGGCACATGTTCCGAGCTCCTTGAAATTCCTGTCAAATAAACGTCAAAATTTGTCGAAACGTATTTTGAAGTGAGTTTGTGATGAATTTCGATTCAAAAATGCCCCTTGTTATGTTAAGAAACCAAATTTTTCATATTAAACACATTAAATTGATGTATGAGAACGTCAAAGCTTATTAAAATCAATGAAACAGCTTTGCTATACAAATTATGTCAATTTTAGGGGACTTTTTGATTGATTATAAGTTGTCAGGCCTCATAAATTTGATATTTGGCTTTTGGCACTTTTTACAGAAAACCATAAAAAAATTGTATGGGAACGTTGTTTGACTTCCTTGAGCCATATTTTCCTCCTAAATCCATTCAAACCGTATCTTGGACTTGAAACTAATGCAAAGTCAGAAAAGTCCCCAATTTTTTAACTTAATGAGGATGATTTAAGAAAAATTTAACCCAATAACTTTTAAGATGTTTTTCACCTTACATAAGAAATTTCTTACCTCTATCAACCAATCTAAGTGAAAAAGGGCTTTTAACACGAAAGAAAGGTGTTTCTTTAATGAACTTTGCGCAATAAATTGCTTTTAATAATTTTCAAATATTTTTTTAGTGTAAACATATTGACGTTTCAATTTAAACTGACTTCTCCCTTTCTTTATCTTCGCTCCCTTACCCAGTTCCATTTCCCACTTCATTCGTCTTATTCCCAGCTCTCCTTACAAACTGTCAATAACATTAAGAGGGTAAACTTAAATGAAAAAAAATGTCACATTTAAAATTGACCACTCAAATTCTTGCAAAATAACGTCCATTGACCTGCAAAAAAACCTAAACAACTTTTGCAAGAATTTTTCTTTCTCATCTCATTTTAGCCGATTTCATCATCATTAATTTAAATATTTTTTATTGGTTTTTTATATCATTTCATGTTATTTATTGAATTCAGTAATTTAATGAGAGAATTCGGTGGATTATGGCAAAATCGAACAATGCCTAAAAACCAATAAAAACTTTAAGTATTTTTTCTTCTCAGTCGAAATTGAAATTCAAATCCAATGAAATTGAGACAGAAATAAAATTCAACGATATTGAGTGAAAAAAAATGAGCCATAAATTTTGATTTACTTGTAAATTATGCAAATTTTTTGTATTTAACAGAAATCACAAGATCATTCCTTTTTTTATTTGCATTTTTTTGTGATCTTGTTTAATTTCAACGGGAATATGACAAAATAATAAAAAATTTGTCGGGAATATGACAAAAAAATATTTAAATTTTTTGAATAACAGGCTTTTCAAGGTGTTGCTTTAAAATTGAAAAGAATGAAATCCAAAAATTAGAACACTTTGCTTTCGATAACGAAATTCACCTTTTAATTTCACTCTAAGCCCATCACAGTATGATAAAATTTCATTTTTCTGAATCAAAACATAAAACAAACAAACAAACGTAAAAAAAAAAATTGTCGTCAATATTTCATGCCCTAAATTAATCTCATTTCATATTACGCGAGAATTATCTAGATCATCATATTACAACTTATTACCTTAATATTGATATTTCAATGTCTCAATGTAACGCTAATCACAGATATACAGAAGTGAATTAATGATATCAATTACTCACTTTGTCTTGTCATTACACAAAAAACAACACAATGAAACGAATTTTTCTTTCTTCCGATTCAATTCAATTGATAAATGTGTTTAAATGTAATATATTTGGTCGATACCAGTTTTATGGTATTTACATTTTTTTATGTGAGTTTGTGTGTCAGTAGTGTGCCTTTTACGTATTTGTCTTGAAAGAATGCATTTCTTTTGAATTGAAATGTCATTCAGTTGATTTACCTTAATATGAGAGAGAAACAAGAAAAAGCGATTATGTGTAAATTTGGTGACATGTGACAAGGTGATTATATGGAAATGAGATAAGAGTGGTTGTAAGCTCTTAAATTGTTGTATCATAAGCTGAATGTGATATTTGGACTTAATTTAATAAAAAAAAGAGGGCTTAAATGAGCAGTGTGCTTTTATTTTACATAAAATCAGGTGATTTTGACTCAGTTTGATCCACTGCGCTTCAATTTTCATTTAATTTACTTAATGAGACTCATTTTTGACCCACTGTGTCTCTTATTTGTACTACGAAATCCACAATCATAATGTCACCAATTATCTTCCTTTCAAAATATCCAAATTCTCTTCATTTACTTTGAACATTTCTCCAATGAGGTGATATCATGAAATTGAAAGAATAATTTCATAATAGGAGCACTTCATTTTTATTTCATTTTTGCATCACTTTAACCATGTATCTAGAATCTGAACTTAATATCTGAAAATATAAAAAATTATAAAAGAAATAAAAAAGAAAATGCTTTTATAAACACTCCTCACTTCATTGAGCACTCTCATAACTGTTACTAGGCAATGATCTTCATAACACATAAGGCATCATGTGCGATGCGAGACTTGACTGTGTTTTTTTTCAATGTGGCTGAAGTATAAAAACTGTACGAAGAAAAACTAAAGACGACGATGATGATGATGTGAGGTTAAAGCAATATAAACGGTTTATAGTCACATGGGATGTGAGTAGTTCTTTAACATTTTGCACTGTTATAAAATTCATGCATTCAAAGTAATAAAAATGCTAAAATTTAATATTTAACTTGCATTGAAAAGAAAGAGGTAGAATTATTTGAAGAAAGTAAGAGTAATTTTTTTGAATATTATATTCAATTATATTTTTTTTTATATAAGAATAAAATTCATAGAGTAGAACGTAAAAAAAATTATGTCAGGTCATCAAAGGTGAAATTTACTCATGGAAGTGAGTCCAGAACCAAATTTCCGAATTTTTATTAAAAGAAATAAATTTTTGGGTAAAATGATATGAATTAAGATGAATATTAAGATTTCTTATCTTAAAATGTAAATCTCGATGAATTTAATTTTTTCTCAATTTTTTGTTTCTTCAAATAAAATCAATTAAAAGTTTATTCACCTTCAGTATTTGTTTTTATCAATTAAATTGATAAGTTAAAGTTAGCGAACGTATGGGAGGTCAAATATGGTAATATAAAAATTCGAACGTGATACAGCAAGGCAGAAATTTGTATGAATTGTGATCGAATGTCAAAAAATCAAGGTATCTTATAAGCTCTAATTTTCTAATCTATTTTTTCTTACAGAACTTTGAATCTCAATTAACTTTTACTTTAGGAGGAAAAGATGCCCTTAAAATTATATCAGTTAAGTGAGACAAAGGCCGTTTTTGACAGTTAAATATAAATGAATTATTAGAAGCAAAGCAACTTCTTTTGAAAATTGCGTTAGAAAATCATTTCACTTTCATAACTTTAATTCAGATGATGAATCTCAAACTGTTTCTATAAAAAAAAGGTTTTTGCAGAAGATTAAATATTAATTAATTATTTAAACAGCTTAACTGGACTTAAACTTGAATCAACTGGACCAAAAAAACAGTCATTTCATTAAAATATCGTCTGAGTTATAAGAAATTGCTCTTCAAATCTAATGATGGGAACAGTCCAGCAAAATTATATGTATATCGTAGTATCAATGCACGGACTTATATCTAAGGAAACCATATTAAAGTTATCTCTGTGATAATAACAGCTGTTTCTGAAGATAAATTTATAAAATTAAAATTTTTAAATTTAAATTTATAAATTTACAGACCTGTTAAGACGTTTCACTTAACTTGAAATGGAAAATTTTTTCAGAAGACTACCCTTATTCATATTAAAGTGTTTTTTTTGGTTTACTGCCATCTATTGCATTTTGAATTAAAAAACTCAAAGCAAGTGGTTATGGGACACCTAGCAACCGATCAAAATGTGAACAAACTATGCTTGAATTCTTGAAAAGTTTTATAAATGAATTCTGGACACTCGGACATGTCGTTTTTGATCTGTGACTGATGAATTATTCAGACTTCATACAAAGCTTATATTGAAATATATTTGGTCGAGCTATAACCGTAGAATTTTCATAAAATTTTAATTTGCTTGAAATGAAATGACCTGATTGATTATTTCCATTCAAATTGACTCGAGTCAGAAAAAGTAGCAGTAGCCAGATTTTATAATCATTGGCTGGCTGACTATCCAACCGACAATTTTTTACAACAAACGGCCAAACCATCGGCATCTTTTTTCAGTAATGTCTATTATCAGTCTTGAGCTGGTATTATTAATAACTAAATTATTTTAAACAATTTTTGTGGTTAAATTTGCATCGAACTCAACCCAAATCTATTGATTACCCCTAATCTGATATGATTTCAAGTTTTCATACAATCTTTATATGAATCCACCATTTATTTGTCAAATCCCAAACATTCGAGTGAAATCAAAGTATAATCCATTGCATACGTTCACTGTAACAAAAGACATAACAAGAAACATGCCGAACGACAAAATCACCATTAAAATAAATATTAAAATTTAAATAAAAATCGTCTGCAAATTCTTTTGAGGGTGTCAAACAAATTTTAATGCATTTTTAAGCAAAAATTAACATTTTATTTCTTTATTTCATTTCAACTGTCTAAATTTAAGAAAAATAAAACTTTTAGTTATAGTCATTTCATTGAACATTTTTAGTGCAAATTTCTTGGAAATTAGGTAATTTAACGAAAAAATACGTGAATTTAATTCCCAAAAATTGATTTAAAGTCATTATAAATCAATCTCATTATAACCACATTGAGAATTAAACAAATACAATAAAAAAAATTATCAATTTAGTCACAAATTAATCATCCAATTAATAATTTTTAATTTTAATACTCAAAATAAATTGTCACTTTACCAATCGGATTATCGTTAAATCTGTTGTTTTCATTTCAATTTAATTCATGTTTTTTGTACAAAAAACCACATACTTTTAACGTTATTTCCCATTCAATGAACAAATATTTGTATTCAATTTGGGTAAACAAAGTGGTTTATAATCATTTTTTATTATTTTTATTTATTTATTTTTTTTAAATATTCCATTAATTTTTTATCATAATTATAAATATAATGAATTGATTTCAATCAAATAAATAAAATAATAAATTATAAATAAATAATGAGCTTAAATTAATTATTATTATAAATATTTTTTTTCTGGATCATTATCAAAGTAGATTGATATTCTGATCATTAATTTTCATGTTAAACGAAAAAATTCAAGTTCAATAAAAATTTAAGTGCAAAAATTTTTGTCACATTCAATTGCAATAAAACCTTTAAAAGTATATTTATTTGAAAATTACAATCCTTGTCGTTAAAAGTGGATAGAAATTGAAAGAAGCAGAAAAAAAGGTAACGAGCATCCCACTGGGGAGTTCATGACTTGATTTGAAAATAAATGCATCGAAAACATAAAAGAATTCTTTCCATCGATGTGTGTTGATTGTGACTGTGAGTGTATAAGCAAAGTAAGCATGTGACGAAGAAAATTTTATGTGAATTTTTATCACAGTCAGCAAAAGTGAGTTATCCTTTATCATCATTATTGTCTTTCTCTATTGAAGATTCATTGTAAGGAAAAAACGAGACAAAAGGATGAAATTGAGTTTGATTAAGTGTCTCAACAATTCCCAGGGCTTCCACTCATAGTTGAAATGCAATTTTTCATGAAAATTTTAACCATGCCTTCATGAAATTGCAGTTTCAACCTAATTTTTTTATGTTAACACTCTCCATTAAAATGCATCACTAAACTGATAACAAACAATTGACACAATTATGCTTCATTTACCATCAAGTGCATTTCACTCTCTCTCTCTCTCACCCCCTTTTATATGTTAAAGTGCCACTCTTGATTATCATTTTCATTTACTTCTTACAGCTTTTATGTGATGTGATGCCTACATTTACGTCTCTACATTTACTGGCATCATTGAAAGTGCATTAAAATGAGATAAGACAAACATTTTTAAAATTTTACTATAATAAAAATTTACTCTGATCTTGAATTTTTATTATTAAAGAAAGAAGTATTCACTTGATACCATTTTTTTTAATCAATTTATTTCGCCTGGGGTTAGTTTAAAGTTAACTCTTCATAAATCTGATGAAATGTCATAAAAATTGCAAAGAGACGTCTCTGGTGTTGTGATGATCGAGTGCTTTCAGTTTATAGAATAATCTTTAAGTTTAATGAAAAAAATATGCCTCAATGTAAAATTTATCGTGAATTTCATATGAAAAATTATGAAATAGCACTGACTGACATTGAAATTATTGAAAATTATGAGATTTAAAATAAAATTCTAAGAAAATGGGTTTTAAATGAAATTCACCACAAAAATTTGTTGTGGTGAGTAGGAAATTCACCACATTTGAATAATTTTCCTTTTATCTTACTTTTAGAACCTGAAATATGTTCATTTAAAATGCCTTTATTTCATTTTGAGCTCTAGTTGAGCTTAAATTGAGTTTTTGGGTGATTTATGACCCTATTTGAAAAAATTCACCTCAAATAATGAAATTTAACTCCTGAAACTCACCATATTTCATTTCAAAAATTCTTTATTAACTTTTTATTACCACTTTTTTTGACAAAAAATTAAAGAAGGAGAAGGAAAAATATTTCACTTGTAATTTTCATTATGACACAAAATATTTCCATAATGCAGGTAATGCCCAAATTTTATCTTTATCTTTATATCACCATAAAAAAAAAAATCTTAAAATTTTGTTCCGTATTTCAACGTTTCAAAGGACAAGTCACAGATAAAATCATCACAAACAAAAAATTTTCTTTTAAGGTGTTTCTTTCCTTTTAAATTATACAAAATCTGTATTTTTTTCTTCATTTTAATTTATTAACGTTAAATTTCATCAAAGTCAGGAAAAAAAGTAACACACACACACAAAAATGTTTTAATTTACATTTAAAAAAAAAACTTTAATATTATCTCATTTCATTTTCAGCAAACATTTTTTTTGTCTTGTCACACTTTTGCATGACATTTGTTGTTAAATGACACGGAAAATTTAATTAAAATTAACAAATTTTGATGTAAAGTTAACGAGTGGGCGATGAAACTGCGTGAAACAAAAATAAACATAAACAAAGAATAAATTCTTCAAATTACAATGAAAATGATTTCAAATCAAAGCATCAAATTAACATCAAAGTGGAAAAGGCACTTGAGATTTGGTTTTGCTTTCAAATGAAAATTTTAATTTGGATAATTAGTGTCAAGTTGATGTTAAATTTCATTTAAATATTCAGACGATAGTGTTTTGTTGAATTGAGTCAAATAAAAATATTAATGGCTAAAGTTAATTTTATGAAGTTACAGGGACTTAAACGTCCCTGGACAAGATGAAGGTTAATTTGAACAGGTTCATTTGGACGATTATCCAATTTTTTTGTATGAAATCCCAAAACGTGGTCCAAAAAAACATTTTAGCTAAAATTATGTGTAACAACTTTGCAGAACAAAGTGAGTGAGTTTTTTGAACCAAATTACCATAAAAATTGATTTTTGAGATCTATTTGATTAAAACCCTTCTAACCCTGTTAACCCTTCAACGCAAAGCTTATAATATATGATAAGAAAATCGAAGTCCCGAAAATCATTTTAAAAGGCTAATTTTTTCAAAATTTCTCTACAAATTGGTTTAAGAAACGGATCTTTTCAGCTCAAATACCTAAACATGAATTTTTATCTCCATCATTTCATTGTTCATGCATTAAAAGGTTAAAAATCGAAAATAAATTAAAAAAAAAAAAAACGAGATCCAAACAAGATCCAATTATTTTCAAACGAAAAAAAAATTGTTTCCAAAATCATGTCCAGAGAAAAGAGTGAACCCTATTGTAAGGGTTGGATCCCTTACATTTATTATATTCTTGCGTACTGGGAGCTGTCAAAGTGATCTTCCTCTTTTATTACAAACCGTGAAACTGAACAGTCGCATGTAGCGACCATTAACTTAAATATATTTTTAAATAAAGATTTAGAGAAAAGAACTTGCAGTTTTATATTGAGACCTCACACTATAGAAAAAAAAACTAAGACAAAAAATGCAAATCATCATTTTTTTATACATTTTATTATGATTAAATTAAGTCGATCATTACTTTACTGAGCTTTTTTTTCATATTCATTCAATTATCTTGTTTTGAACATTTTAATTAAGACACTTGTAGGATTTTGATCTCCTTATATTTCATTTCATTTGGCATATAAAAAAAACTCGTTCATGCATCTCATTTTTATTATAAAAAGCGTATAAAATTATAAAAAAATGCAACAAAACGAAGTTAAACCATGACAGAAAAATGTTAAATAATTGCAGTACTAGTTGCATTTTATTCGTTCTCATTCTCTAGTTCTAGTCCTCTAAAGTTTTCTATTAATATAACGTTAATTTAATTAATGTAATGTTATATTCAAGTAATTTGTTTTCTAAAAGGATTTTTTTTTTTCATTAGGATTATTAAAATTTTTATTCAACTCTAAATGTAAATAGTAAAAAAATATATTTTATTATAATGCATGGAAGTGAGCAAAAAAAATTAATGGAATAGATTAGCTTTGAAACGAGTGAATGAATTTTTAATGATGCACTTTCTAATTAGGTCTCATGGTGTCCTTGAGGCACTTTTTTGTTTTTATTTTCAAATTCGAGAACAAAACGAATATTTTTTTTTCATTTTTTTTATGATATGAGGATAAATTTTGAATTTTTTAGAAGGTTGTTTTGTTTTGTTTTAAATTTTTTGCTCCTGAGTTAATTTTTTTGTTCCCTCATTTTTTCATTTTTTTTTTATTATTATTTTAATCCTAACATCACAACATTCAAAGAACTTGTCCATTAAAGTATATGGACACGATTGATAGAAACGAGTTGTTTCCAGTTAAAAAAGTAGTAAAAAATTAATACAAAATAAAAAAAAAAGTGAACTTGATACATTTGTTTGATAATTTATGAGGAAAAAAAACGCCTTGAATGAAATCCAGGGGAATGGAAATGTGAAAATTCAAGGACTAGAAAAAATACAAGTCTAAAATTTTGACAGAAAACTTGACAGATGATTTGACGTTAGATGTCATTTTATGAAAGCTGGGAACTGCTTCCATTGCAAACTAGGACATTGACGTTTTGCTTACAGGTCGACTTCAGACGCTCCCTGGCCATTCATTCGAAATATGGCCGGAAATTGATCTGAGAAGATATGCAGCGACTCGACAAATCATGAAAATGGGAGAATTCAGCTTTCAATATGAAGAAATTTCATCGCTGTACCTAAATCAGAACTTAAAGAAGTTTCATCCCCCTTAAGCCCCTCTTTGGAACATGACACTTGGAATTCCTACCATTTCAATCTGGATTGCATTCAATTCAGACACACACAAATAATTAAAAATCCAGTTCTATTCAAAAGCGATTCCCTTTCACTTATCCAGACTCAGAAAACTCGTCTTAGACGGAGAAGAAGAAGAAAAACAGACACACATTCCATTCAATTCTGTCTCATTTTTTAAAATAAATGCATCTTTGTGATGATAATCAACATGAAAAATAAAGAAAAAAAACAAGAGTAACAATAAAAAATATAATCTGTTGTTGTTTTGCTTCATCGACATTTGTCTTCTCATGAAGTTGATAAGGAAGCATGCAAAAAAAAAAACTAAAGCGGTCAAAGCAAACTCGTAAAACTACTTAAAATAAGCAAAATGAAATGAAAAGTAAACACACACAAACGTTAAAATGCATTCTCAACATTCAAGTTTAATGGAGGCGCGGCTCATTATGTTGCATTTTCGTATCACATTCAATCGGTAAACTGTAACGCTAAAAATGTAACATGTGTAAAATTTGTGTTATTTTTCCTTCTCTTTGTTGTAATTGTTTCTTCTTTGAAATGAAATAAGGCTTATAATGAACGTTTTTGTTGTCAATTTAGAGCATCATTTGTCTGTTACACTGTGAGTTATGTGAGATATTTGTTTAACTGTAATCGTTGTTTGTAATTTTTTAATATTCATTTCCCTTTAAAAATGAACTTTGAGTGATAGAAGGAGGATCTGAGACGTCATGTAACCGTTAATTTGAATTTGATTAACGTGGTGGGCTTCTGTTTCAATTCAAATGAATCAAAATATGCCTCAGATGAAGGATGACCGTTATAATTCATTCTAATTTCAAGGAAAATTCTATTTATTTATTCTAAATCACGAGCATTATCATTCAAATGCACTAATCCGATACGCAAATAAATCGAAATTGTGCCTAATCTCATTTAATTTCAGATTAAGTTTATTTGCTCCATTTTATATGCTTGCTTACGTACGTGTGTGTCCTTGCATATGTATGTGTAAAATAATAATAATAATAAAACCCGATCAAAATAAATCATTATAATTTATATGAATTATGCACTTTTTGCCTGTTTGTGTGTGATGATGATAATAATAATAATCATAAAATAAATGCAATAAACCATGTGAGAGGGAGATTTTCATTATTATTCATGATCTTCCTTGCACTACACCTGTCGCCTTGTCGCATCATATAATAAAATTCATTCATTAACATAAGTCATTTTATGCTCATTTTCATATTTTTACTCCTTGTACCTTGTTTCCTTATTTCGACTGGGATCAAAAAATCTTAATATGATCATCAGCATCATAATCATCATCATAGTGCAGTTTATCATTCTTATGGTATAAAATAAAGGTGATTTATTTGAAAATTGCATGCAATTCGTTCACATTCAGTTCAGTTTCATGTTTAGATTCATTCTATGACTAGAAAAGGAAATTTAAATGAAATTGAATTTGAATACGATGTCGATAGATGTCGCTAATAACGGAAATAAATTTTGACAGTAGATGGTGCTGTTTTGATTTCATTTATTAACTTGATTCACTGAAATTTGTCATCTGAGACTTTGATAAAGTTGAAAAATTCATTCTATAGAACTCTCAGTCCAGGTATTCGAGAGACGGATAAAATCAAATGCACTGCCGTCTCGTGTCAAAATCTTGAATTTTTCGCTTTTAATGGTAGAAGCCGATGAACGTATTTTTTTGAAGAAATGGTTGTTTGGCAGTCTTCTAGAACTATTTTCGTTTTTTTTGTCAGTCATTTCGAGGCTATTTTTGTTTTCTTGAACGTCTCGTTTAAAGCTCGTGGAGGAACCCTCTTCCTCGACTAAGATAATGTCATCTTTGATGGTAGTGGTTTTCATGTTTTTTTCTTTTGTGAATCTGGAGGCTCTGACTCGCCTCTTTGAGCTGCTCTAGAAGCACTTGCTTTATCGTAATCTCTTTTTGGGTCTGTTTGAGGATATTTTGGACCTGTACGGTTTTTTCTTTTCTCTTTTCACACGACACTTAGCTTCAGGGAAAGTCAGACTCATATAGGTTTTCAGTCGCTTTCAAATCTAGATGAAAAAAATTATTAGATATGGGTGTTAACTTTTGGAAGAAGTAGACAAACATATTCTATTTATGAAATTGACTTGGACAAACTTTTCATGTTGCCTGTTGCGAATGTTTACAGTATTCCTCGACGTAGAACTGTTGTAAGTGATCGATTGGAACGTGAAGCTGTAAAGAAAGGAAATGATGATGATTGTTTCTTATATCCCGCTTCAAAGCATTAAGCTTTAAACAAATTTGTCTTGGAGTTCGTTTAAGAAATTGTAAATAAATTTCCTCTGGAGATATGGATGCTTTTTCGGTCTTTATTTTTGATGCTTTTTGAATCATTTCTAGGATTTCTGTTTCGGTCCAATTTTGACTTTTTTTAATCATTTTTTATTAAATATTTTTTTTTTAAGGAAAAACAACTATACTCACTATATTGTACCTAATTGAGTTCAGTTTATGACCGTTTTCAGGTTCCTTATAGTTGGATCATCTAAATGTAGCGTTTAAAGCTTCAAACTTGTTGAAGTCTGTAAACAAAATCCAATGAAAATTCTACATTTACTTGATTTTGAGCGAATTCAAAAAAAATTTGTTATCATTTTTGAATAAGTTTTAGGATTCGAAATTCTTCATGAAAATTTCTTCCTTGCAAAATATTTATTAATAAAATTATATTTTATTTCCTTACCTTTAACTTTTTTGAACTCTTCTTCTCCTCAATTTTTTTAGTTGATTACAGCAAACAATAATAAAACAGATTTAAATTAAATAACTTTAACTCTTCATCTTCGTCTTTTTCTTCTCCTAAAAAGATATTTATTAAAAGTTATTTTTGTTCAATCCAACATCTTGATAAATGTTGAAATAGTTTTCAACTTAAATTGAACATCTGAAGGATGCAAAGCAAAAAATTATATGTAAAGTGAATTAAATAATTCATTTATTCAAAATATTTTAAATATTCAGGGATATTAAATCAAATTTTATTCATTTTAAAGTTCTTCTTACCATGAAAAATCCTCCTTTTATATGAGGATCACCTCCAAGCTCTTGTCGAGTCCTATTGAAGTCACTTAGGGTTGCATTTCATGTAAAAAAAGTCCCGTGTAATGTAAAAAATGTAAGTGAAGATGCACCAAAATAAAAATTATCTGTTGAAAGTAAATTTATATCACATTGTAAACAGTTATTTTACAGATTATCTTGTTCTTTATTTTATTTTACTTGTATTTTATTGTTATACAATTGTTCATCCACATACCATGAGTACAAAAAAAATTACACTGATCTGTGACTTTTAATGTTAAAATGTAATTTATAATCATTTTGTTTAAATTATGTGACTGAAAATTGTTTTGTATGATTATTTATCAACTTGTATCATGAGTGTTGTTGCATCTTCAGTGAAAAAAAAAATAAATAAATATAAAAAAAGAGAGTTATTACATTTAATGACTTGAGGGATGTGCAATTTCAATTATCTTGTATCGCTTTTTTTTATCACATTTGTTGCATGAAAACGAAATTGAAACTGAATTCAATTCAATTTCAGCAAGATTTATTGGATGCAATGTCACATATGTGCTCTTATGGAACCAGTTTTCATTTTCATTGTTGTTGTAATTAATGAAAAATTTCCGCTTGAAGGGCTTGAATTGCAAATTGCAATATAAAAAAATGAAGAAGATTCCGTTATGTCATTTTCATTATTCCAAAAAATGTGTTTTAATTTAAATGTAAAATTGAGTTCATGTTAAATTTTAAAAAAAAATCTTGTTATTTTACATAAAAATATCAAAATTATGTAAATTTCTGAATCAATTAGACAGAATTAAGTCGAAATTAACACAAAATTATACACAAAAATATGATGACAAGCCTCCAAAGAATAAATTTGTTTTCAGGTCATTCAACTTTCAAATGAGAAGAATTTTAACTGTTAATGATCGTAAACACACACATTTTGCTATTTATTTTTTACTATTTTGACATCATCAAACAACGATGATGATGATAAAGCAATAATTTAACAATAATCGATACAAAATGTCATGATTATTTTTTTGCGTCACAATTTAATCTCATTGAAATTTCAAGTGAAATACCGTCAATAAGCAATAATTTCAGCTTAAATTGAATTTAAAGTGTAACTTGATCATAAGCCAAATAACTCTATTTGATGGTAAAATTTTCAATTGCTACCACTTGAAATGAAATAAAATGAAAAAAAACGATTAAAATTGCAAAATGTTGATGACCGTAATCGGGAATGAATTGCATAAGCGCATTTTTGATGTAAAAATATCAGTATAACAGTTTTCATTGAAATATTTTTATTCTTAACTTGTTTTGAATAAAAATGAACGAATTTCAAATTTTTCCCATAGAGGTGGGGGGAGAAGGAGGGGAGTTGATGAGAAAAATGTAAGTATATAAGTAAAATTTCGCCAAATGAAAATTTTGTCATTCTCATAACATTAAAAACAATAAGGAGGGAGCTGACCCTTCCCTTTACTGCCCTAATTCATCCAATTCTGGTTCAAATAACGACAGACCCTCCCCAAGAGCGCATGTTTTTCTTTTGAAAACAACACTAAGATCACTTAAAATGACATAAAAAAATTTAACCGTTTAACATTTATTTTGATTACTCGCAATTCTTTTTGAAATTGTTTGTGACTTGATCGACACTTATTTGTCATGTTTTGTCCAATTAAAGAATTTTTATATGAATATGCGAAAAAAAAATATTTCAATGTACAAGGTAATACTAATTTTTTGTTGTACTTAAACAGAGATTTAGATTACGACTTGTCACATATTTAGTGTCCACTGTAATGATCATAAAAATGAGTTTTTAGTGCTTTGATTCAATTTTGCTTATTCTGATTCTTGATTTAAAGTAAAGTAACTTGTTTGTGAACTGGGTTTGTTTTGTTTTGAATCGTATGAAAAAAATATGAAAGGCAGGGGTCACCAATGGAAGAGACAACGAAGAGCAAAACGGTTAAAGACGAATGTTATTCAATTAAAGCTTCTTTTCAAGCTGTCATGTAGGTAACAAACTAGGTTTAGGAAAATCGATCAGTGACATCTGGTGGCAAAATCCTTTAAACAACACTGTAAATGTATATATATTTTTTTAACGAGGTAGCCAAGTTGGCGCATTGTGTGTTGATATCTGTCTAATTTTGTGAAGTACTTGTCTATTTCCAGCTGCATTGTCTCTGTCAAACCCCCTGACAGTTTTTGTTCCGACAAACTCGCATTTTTGTGGTAGCATACTGTCTTTTTATGTTTTATGAACTCATCATACATTTTTTTGTATTTTGCTCTCTGTTTCTTTCACTTTGCTTTCTTTGTTTTTCCGCGGAGGAAATCATTGAAACTCTTCTAACAAACCATTAAGCCCAGTCAAAGCAGAATTGTATCATAAATTTCACAAAAAGTGCCATCTGGTGGCAATTTTCTTTGCAAATTGTCATTCTTTATCAAACCGCATAATAAATTGCTCATTTTTTCACTGTAATATTTTAACACATTTCATCCTTTTCACCCTCTTTTATTTCATCAGATACCGCCTTCAACCTACCTTAACAAATTTTAAATTGCATCTGTCATGTGTTTATATGTATTATAATATAATTTAAATATGTATGCAAACCAACTACATCAGAACAAAATGTGGTGCAGTAGAACAAGCAAAGCAGAAAATGTGAAACATATTTTTTTTTGTATCATATTATAATGAGAAGAACAATAACAAACGTGAAGTTCATCATCATATGCAACAGTGAAACTAAACGTTCAAGAATAATAATAATGAAATATGAATACAATTTAACTTTATTAAAATGATATTAAAATCAAGAACATACACAAAAAAAAAATTATAACATTTTCATATTTATAATCATAATAATAATGATACGGTTAATTTACATGAGGCGGGCGGTCTTTTTAATATGACATGCAACACAATTTGAAAGGTATTTTGTCCTTTTTTTTTGTTAATTTCATATAAAAAAAAAAATGTATATGAAAATAAAATCATAACACACAAATTAGAGCTGTCAACACCGGACACCACGCAAATATTTTTGTTTGTAAACAACTGTCTGTCACTTTTCACAAAAGATTAGTAACATGGGGTAAAAGTTATATATTTTGACTGAAATCAAAATTAAATTGAAAGTAAATAAAAATGATTAAAATCATAATCTGAAAGGTGTTGAAAATTGCGATGAAGATGATTGAAAAGGACTTTTAAATGGATTTTGTTCTTAAAATTTTACTTTCATGTTATTTTAAATTTTTACAATGTCATGACGTGTTTTAAAGTGAGTTAATTTTCAATTAAAAAAATGCAAGTTTTACAAGTAACCTGATACCTCAATCACTTATGTCATGTTGCGTGTTGTCGTCCATGATGATGATGATGATGCCCAAAGTGAGACAAATTAAATGGTAAAATCGTGTCTTTGCTTGTTTAAATATAATATTATTGAATTGTGAAAATGCAATTGTAATAATTTTTTTTACGAGGTTCATGTTAAATATTTAAATTATATGCAGAGAGAAGAAGAAGAAGAATTTAAAAGATAATCAATACTCATCACATTTCAACAATATCATTTATATTGGGACCCCTTGAGGGGATGAGATGAGATGAGACAGGGATGTTGATATATTTTAATGGTTGGGATTTCAATTTTAAATCGATTGAATGACAGCTATTGGAAAAATGTTCACTAGGGTGTTACAAATACAGTTTGGGACTCGAAATTGTCACCTGGAACTCCTTGTAGAAAGAGAATCAGCCTTAAGATTGTAATACGTTGAAAAAATCTTCCCGAGAAGCAATTTCAAAACATTAAGTGAATGTGACAACCTGAAAAAGCAAAGTCCATAGAATAGATTTTCACTTGTCATTTCATTTGACGTTTATTTTCTATAGAAACACATACGGAAACTTCAAAATTTTGTATATGAAAATTTGAAACGTCAAAATGAATTCAGTTTCAAAACCTAAGCTGGATCTGTCAAACATGCTTCCCAGTGCACATGTCAGTATACTCACAGCTTTCACTAGTGATGTAAAAAATGACCATCATCAAATCACATCCCAAATAAATTTGAGTATCCATCCCTGTACAAATGTTTACCATACTTACCGATCAGATACAGCCTCTTAATAAACAATCATTGTCTTTTCCAATTTCTTCATCTTCATTGAAAAGAAAACCGCTATCAAATCAACATTGAATTATTTTACGCCCCATCAATAAATTTATTTACATTTTATTGTTATCATCGTAATTTTTTTTGGATTCCAATTGAATTTTACACCAAGCACATTGTTTCAGTTATTTATTTAATTTTTAACTGAAATTCATTGAAACTCAGACAATTAAATATGAAAAAGTATCAGCTTTCAACACCTCTTATTATTGTTGTTTCTTGTTGAAATAATTTTAATTTAATTTAATTTTTTTTATCGCTCTTGCCTCAATTATCTCAAATCACATTTGCTGTCCAATTTAATTATTATTATTGTTATCTGGGTATTTTTTTCTTCATGTCAATGAAATAAACATAATTTAAAGCGTGATGGTGATGATTGTTGTAAATAATTGTTATTGGAAACTGATAATTCAATTTTTTTGTATGCACCCACGAAAAGCAGATTATCGCTTTAATAGCTCTTTATTGATGTTAATTCTGGGTTTGCATGTGTGTGGGCTTCAGAGATAATTTCGTCTCATTATAGCAACAGAGAAATTGTATTTAAACACCAAGGACCATCACAGTTTCCTCAATTATTGTTTTTTTTTGTATTACCTGGAACGGAAGCACCGTAACGATGTTTTAAGCACACTTTAGCTTCAAAGTACGTCACATTAAATGCAATTACATGAATATTTTAATATGGTAATATTGTGAAGAAATGGATTTACATGTTTCAATGCAAAAATTTCTTTCCCGCTGTTTTATTGCATCTTGAACACCATGCCTCAGTGTGTGCACCAAACAATAAGATCACACATAAACTCATAAACAAGACTTTAATGGATTTTGATGAAAAATTAGGTTGAATTTAAAATTAATATGTTAAACTGTGAAATGCTGTGAAATAAAATGTGCGTAATCACAGGAGGATGTCGCTTTGCATTAAAAATCCATTACAAGCATATTACAGTGTTGCGAGTGAGTGCTGGGATGATGTCACATTACCTTACTTTAACACGATTTAAAGTCCGTTCTGGTCATGTAAAATCTGAATCAGGTAATTTTACATAGTTGACATGAAATTTTACATTATAATTACAAAAAAAAAAAAAAAATTAATGATAAACTAGAAATTAATGTGAAGAAAACATTTAATGTCATAATCGTATCAGATTCCTTGAAATTTTTTGATGTATGAATTAAATAATTATTTACTTATCAAAGTTAAATTATCAGGAATTCATGTAAAAAGTATGAAATTATAAATTGATAATGATCACTTCCAATTTTAATTTATGGATGTTTTGTTGTCTGAATTGGATTGATTAATCTGGATCGATATAAATTGTTGTATTGTGGTTATTTTGCTTTGATTTCGTCGTGCTGGGTTTAAATGTCATTGGGTTTTTGTTGCTCATGTCCAAAAATGTTATTCTGGGCTTTGAATTGCAATAATTAATTTTTATGTAAATTGCTCAAAAAATTGTTTTTTGTTTACATTAATTGTCACATTGAAATTTGACTACAGTCTTCGCCCGATCAAAATTTAATTAGGGATGTAAAAAGTGATGATTTTATGTAACTATAAAATTTTACTCGCAATTTATCACTTACCTTATTTTATGAGTGGAATATTATCAAAATTTGCAATAATGACTAATTTTTAGTCCTGGCTTCAAATGAAAATATTCCTTTGATGCCTTATTTGAAGACAAATGTTCATGGTTTGGGAATTCTGGAAAATTTTTGAATTTAATATCGGTTTGAATTTCAATTAAAAAAAAAAATTACCTCTCATTTCGTAGCATTCTGTCAAATTCATGCACCGATGCCAGTTTAAATGTAACAAAACATTCAAGTTTCTTGATAAATATTATTTATTAAAAGTGCATTAACATTAACCGTACAATAACGTTCTCTTATTCTTCTTCTTTACATTTATCATCTACTTACCCATGCTCATGCTCTTTGTAAATATTTTTTTTTTATCAACCAGGTGATTAAAATTTGCACTACATACACACACTCGTACAGACACACATTGTATTTAGACCTGTTATATTGAACCTATTTACTTACATTTTCTGAAGTGCAAGGTCGTTCAACGAGAATCCATGTAGCATAAAATATATGTCTCTGGGTAAATGGCATGAAAAATGTGTGTTTTAATTGTTGATAATTTTTTGTTTTGTTTTGTTATCTGATTCGCATAACAATGATGAAAATGAACATAAAAATAATAATAAAATTATTGTTATAATTGGATGTGATAAGTGAATGGTCTTATGTCTGTTTAGATTATCATTTTATTTGTTAACAGCTGTATTTTGACAGTGTTTCATCTTAATTTGAATATTTCAATGAAATTTTGTTTCAGTTAAATTTCAGTTAAACTAGCAAAAAAATTGTTCGATTGAAATTGAATCATATAAGTATCATTAATTGAGTCACTAAGCCAATAAGCACGTTTCATTGTAAATTTAACCAGAATAAGTGAATCAAAGTATCAATGAAAGTGAAAAAAACCAGAAAGTCGTGACAAGTGACCAAAAGTTTGATGTAATAAGTGTTTATTGGTGATTGCATTAAAATTAATCATTTTTTGAGGTCGATGGTCTACTTGATTCATTGAAAACAACCCTATAACTGATTTTGACGTTTATTTGACAGTTTCTGTGTTAAGAGCTCGGAACTTGTGTCATACTTCATTTCACAATTCAGTTGATCACCGATCAATTTCATGATGATCGAAGGGTGCGCTTACCCTTTAATCCATGTTATGATCAGAAAGTCACAACCCATGGCGAATTGTGTTCTGATACCAAGCCATTGCAAAGCCATTTAAACAAATTCAAAGCCAATTTATTAACACATCAATGGCACACTTCATGTCGCATTAAAAATCCTCATTCAAAGCAAAAAAAAAAGTACAAATACAAACATTTACAAACAACTTAAAAGTCAATAATCACTGATCATCATCGATACGGCAATAATAATAAATATTCACAACATAACACAAACAATAATTTACAATAAAATGACAATGAATCACACTTTAATATTATTGTATTTTTTTTACAATTATCTGTATTTTTGTTTTGACTACTGTTTCACACTTTTTACGATTTCATTGTGAATATTTTTTTTTACGCTCCAGTATTTGAATAAAAAAAAATGTTATTTTTAACAGCTGACATTTTACAAATGCTACCTAATTTTTTTTATTATTATCATTGTATTTTACTACTCATCGTATTATTTTATTTTACTTTTTATATATGAGTCAATTGTAAATGTATTGAATTTATGAGTAACATCATAAACAGTAAAAAATTGTAGAATGTAAATAAATTACATGATTTTGAATGTGACCTGGTCTGGTCTGTACAATGTCCTATACACGCTTAAGGGTAAATACAAATAATAGTAATTTTTTTTATCATTAAAATTTTGATGGCATTTTATACTTTGGGTACTGTTCAAATACAAAATTTGCTGTATCGCAATGTGTCGTGTCCTGTGTAAATGTGTTTAAAAATGAGTTTGAGCCGTCAACCGACGACGTTGCTGTTGATGATGATACACTTTTATTTTCATATTATTATTATTATTATTTAAAATATATATAATTTATGGGTAAGAACGTGTGATCAAGTAATATTATAATAACATTAAAACGTGCGTAAATTTAATTTAAAGGCAAAAAAATATACACTGACAAGTAAGCAGACAATCTGATACGATTTATTTTAATTGATGAATAAAATTTAATATCCGAGTCATATTTTTTGATGGACATTTTTCATCTTTTTATTTTACGCGAGAAACGCGGTCTGGGTGATTTTTTAATAACAGCACAAGGCGAGAGAATAATAAAATGTGAATGAAGGGTAATGAAAGTGAAATTATTGTGATTGTTTGTGATGGTTGGGTCTAAACAATTTAATTTAAAGAAAATTTTCTCAGAGGAGTCTTCAATCAAGCTCAAATTCAATCACATTAATCAAAATTTTTTATTGTAATTTCATTTCAATATTTACAAATCGTTTGCTGATTGTATTTTTGCATTTCAAGCGAAGATTAATTCGAATTTCATTTAAATCCAGGGAAAAAAACTATAAAAATTATTTGTTGCAGGTGAAATATGTTCAAACTTTATCATATGAGGTTATGAGTAAATTTATTTGAATGCATTTTTCATTTCCATTCATTTGAAGATGAATTGCAAGGTAAAAAAATGAAGGAAATCATTATCATAAGCGTATGATGAAAACCGGTAATCGGAAATTATGGAAAAAAATTTCATATGATCTAAATAATTTTTTTTGAATTTAAACAGAAAACAGCTTCAATTTAAACATCTTTACCAAGAAATTCTGATAAAAATCTTTATTTTCTTTAAAAAATTCCTTTCATTGCAATTCATAATAAAAATAAATAAGGTGGAAATGATTCACTAATAAAGATAAGAGAATAGAGACCCATTTTTTGTTTACAAATATACAATTTCAGATAACTCACCTTCTGACTTAAATTAACAGATCTAGTGTCATACTGTATTCGACTGATTACAACCCACAAGGATAAAAAAAAATTAAAATTATGTTAGCTGGGTAATTTCTTATCATGATGCTTTCTTCTGACAATTCAAAGCACGAAAGGCCACCCATACTTTTCATTTTTTTTATTTACGTCATAATGAAACGTCATAAAATTTAATGAAACTTGATTAATTAATTAATTTCTTACAATTTCTGTTTAAAATTCAATTTCAATTAATAAAATTGCCCTTTTTATGACCTGTTAATGATAGACTGCTAGCTTATTGACAAATTATTCCATTAAATCATAAATATAAAATTATCATCATCATATTGAAGTAAATTAAATTCTTCTCAAAAGTGAAGGTAACTCACTGTGACAAATTACTTATCATTTATCAATAAGCAATCAATAACGAGTATGATCCAATTAAGGTATTTAATGAATTTTGAATTTTAAATCAATTGGACGATAAGCAAAGATTTTGATATTCAAAATGACGATTTTGAATCAAATTTCGAGTTTTAGGGCATTTTTGAACTGAAATATGAGAAATGAATCATTTTGAGAGGTTTAAATGAGTTTTCAGTGCATAACTGTCAAAAATTTAAATTATCAAATATTTTTTTGACACTTAAATTGCATAAATGACAGTTATTCTAATAAATTGATAGATATTCCGTGTAAAATGACAATTAATTTAAAAAAATGACAGTTAACTCAAAAACAAATCAGATCAAATTATCTTTTTCGAATAAAACCATAATTTTCACCACAAGAAAAAAAACATAAAAAAAGTGCAATAAAGTAATTAACTCTACCCGCTCATAAACACTCATCAAAAATTTTAATTATTAATATTATAATTATTAAACGACAAAAAAAAATTTAAATTAAAATAAAAAAGATTTAAATCATTTAACGCCCTTTTGCTACGATACTCACTTGCAATTATGAGTCCATTTAATATGAAATATTGTTGCCCTTATTAATGTTTTAACACACACCAAATCGTATCAGTGTACGTGGAAAATTGTACATAGTGGGTTATTAATTAAATATTTAGTGGATATTTTTTCTCTGTATGTTGTTGTTATTATTATGATGCTGATACTGATGCGATATGATATGATACTACAAGATAAAGATAAAAGTGTAATCATTTTAGTGTAGCTTCAGGGTGCATAAAGGTATCACTTTGTCATGTTATGTTAAGGTAAAATTACGTAATGGGTTGGTAAGAAGGGGTTTAAATGATTAAATTGATGTTAGATAGGGTCAAGTTTTCATTGAAAGTAGAAATTAAATGACTTTTGAGATCTTGCTGATATGAATCTGGAACACAATCTGATACAAATTTCAAAACAAATGATGCAGTGTACAAAAATAAGAATTTCAATACTGCTTTGTGATATTACTTCTCAAAACATGGTTACAGGTTTATAATTACGAATTCATGTTAATTTATAATTTATTTCATATTTTATGATCTTTCTCTGATTCTTCTTTACCTTAAAAGTACATTTCTGTGTGTGTTATCTTTGGTTTTGGTGAATCAAAGAAAAGTAAATTAAGAGAAGAAAAAAACAACCATGTGCAACAGATCTGGTGACACAATTTTTTGAGAGTATAATTTAAAATGCGATATTGGAATTAGTTTGAATCTTTCATGGTGATTCTGAACTATTTTGTAATTTCTGAACGACTTCTGACTACTCTCATGGTGATTCTGAACTATTTTTTTATGTATGATCAATTTCTGACTACTCTCATGGTGATTCTGAACTAATTTGTGATCTCTGACCAATTTCTGCCTACTCTCATGGTGATTCTGAACTATTTTGTGATGTCTGACCAATTTCTGACTACTCTCATGGTGATTCTGAACTATTTTGTGATGTCCGACCAATTTCTGATTACTCTCATGGTGATTCTGACCTATTTTGTGATGTCTGACCAATTTTTGATTACTCTCAGTGATTCTGAACTATTTTGTGCTTTCTGAACGACTTATGACTACTCTCATGGTGATTCTGATCTATTTTGTGATGTCTGACCAATTTCTGATTACTCTCATGGTGATTCTGAACTATTTTGTGATGTCTGACCAATTTCTGACTACTCTCATGGTGATTTTGAACTATTTTGTTATATCTGATCAATTTCTGAATATTTTAATGACAATTTTCATCTTTTCCTGATAACTCTTCAATCGAAATGTGCTTATGTGGTTCATTCATCGTTACTGTCAATAATTTTCCCTGCTTATAAAAAAATTAATACCTTATTCCACTATTTTTCACTTTTAATTTTAACAGTAAATCATAAAAAAATGTATAAATCTGATGTATTTTAATCCTTCTTTATTATTTTTTCTCTTTGCAGATGATTTCATGGATACTGACGATTTTATTACATGTAAGAAATCATCTTTATTTTTTAAGACTATACTCGCAGTTCATAAATACTTTTAATTACAAAAAATATGTACAATTTTTTATTATAACTTATTTTACTCGTTTTCTTCTTTTTTTTATATTGACGACATTTTGTAACGATAACGAGATAATAATAATAAATTTTTATTGAATTTCTTCTTCTTACACGAAGTAAAACAAAGTTATTTACGATCCAAGTAGTTCAAAACAAAAATTTTTTAATATTTCATCAAACATGTAATAAATTTGAATTAAAGCGGATTAATTTGATATTGATTTCTCAATTTTTGCACAGCTATTCTCATTTTCATTGACACCACCCGTGCATGGTCATGGCCGATTAATGGAACCACCTTCGCGTAACGCTATGTGGCGATTTGGGTATCCCAATCCCGTCAATTATGATGACAATGAGTTGTTTTGCGGGGGCTATGCAGTGCAATGGGACCAAAATCAAGGAAAATGCGGCGTTTGCGGTGATGCATATCAATCAAAGCGGAATCATGAAGCGGGGGGTGAATATGCACGGGGTATCATTGGACGCCGATATGCAGCTGGACAGGTAAGTTATTTTAATTTTAAGTGAAAACATATACATTTATTTTTTTTTTCAAATTCAATTAAAGGAAATTGAAGTTGAAATTGAACTGACTGCTAACCACTACGGGCGATTTGAAATGTACCTTTGTCCCAATAACAATCCATATTATGAAGCTACTCAAGAGTGTTTTGACCGATACCCACTTTTCATTTCTGGTACGCGTGATAGTCGGTTTTACATTCCAAAGGAAGCTGGCAAGAAAGGTGTTTTCAGATACACTGTGCGACTTCCTCCTGGTGTGACATGCACGCAATGCGTCGTTCAATGGACTTACTATACCGGTAATATGTGGGGCAAGTGTGAGAATGGAACTGAAGCTGTCGGCTGTGGTAATCCCGAAACATTTAGAAATTGTGCTGATATAAGTATTTATTCAAATACCGGAGCAATTCCACCACTTTTCGTAAACAATGACAATCCATTTTTGTTATATTACAAAGATTTGCGTGCACCAGCTCCATACAATGCTTATCCACTAATTGTCAAGTGAGTATCATTTCATCCTGTAAATTTCATTGCAATTACGGTAAATTGAGCTTGAAATTGATATTTTATTACTTACCAAAAATAAAAATATAAATTGAACCTAAAACTCGTTAATTTTCAATGGGTCAACCTTTGGATTATGGGATTTATTCAATGAAATTTATGTGTGTATCTTAATTTTAATTTATTT
The DNA here is from genome assembly GCA_900002565.1 of Culicoides sonorensis. NCBI lineage: Eukaryota > Metazoa > Arthropoda > Insecta > Diptera > Ceratopogonidae > Culicoides > Culicoides sonorensis. The sequence goes on along the minus strand of LN483491.1, from coordinate 369,957 downwards.
TCTTTTAATTTTCATATGAAAAAACCCTTTTTTCTCAACAAAAATTCTGTTAATGTAAATAACATAAATAATCCAGAGATCAAGTTTGTTTACCTACAAAACAATATGAGAAGATTCCCGGCATGCGACAATGGTGCATCGATAATTGTCTTCGATACCCACCCAACTGTCCAGAGAGTGTTTGTTATTGTCCGTGAGTATCAATTTTTGATTGTTATTTCAATGAAATTAATTCAATTTCCTCAAAAATCTCACTCAGAACCGATTGTGAAGCCATTGGAGACATCGCTGGAAAAGAAGGCGCTGACGTTTACTGCCTCTATCATTGCATCAAATACAAATCCGATTGTCCTGCTGATAGATGTCGCTGCTTCTAAAGTAAAATAACCTCAAAATACAAAAAAAGCTAAACGATGATGACCTCAACCCTGTGAAATGTGATGAAAAAAATGCCTTGAAATCAATTAAATTTAAAATTAGGGAAATTTTTGCTCAATTATCTGAAAAGATTTCTTCCTAAATGAAATGAAATGAAAAAAAAAACATAGTTTATAAGACAAAATTTAATCTGAAATGAAATAATCCATCCTTAATTTTAACAGTAACAAACAAAATGCCATTAAATATGAAATGACATACAATAGAAATGTCATTTTAATATGATTGCCATAAAAATTAACTTAAAAATAGAAGAAAACACATTTAAAGAAAAAATTGATCCTAAAATTAAATTAAAATAAATTTCGAAAAAAAAATTCATGGAAAATTTGAATGTCGTCTTACATTTTATATAAATGTAATGTTCAATCACTTTCATTGAAAGTATTGATCAAAATGAGCATTAAAAAAGTGTTAGACGACATTTGAACATCCAAAAGCAATAGAAATTGAAATAATTTTTTTTTAAGTTTTTCAAGAAAATTTGAATCATTTTTTCCTGTAAATTTTAAAATGAGGATCAATTGTCTTGAAATAGTAAAAAAAAATGATTAAATCGATAAAATTTAAAATAAAAATGTGGATTTTGAATAAAAAATGATTAAAAAAAGACATTTAACTGTAAAATTAAGACAAAATTTTCATATTTTAGCGTTTTTTATCCTATTTAATGAAAAATGTGAAATTAAAATGCAGATTTAAGTAAATTTTGTGTCTTACAAGGGAAATAAATCAAAATTTTATTAAAATAAAACGATTTTATATTGAATTTTTAATTTTCCATTATTTTTAAGGCCGATCCAAGTGGAATTTGTGTTTAAAGTCCAAAGTAATGGAAATATTTGTTGAGGGGAGATTTCATTTGGATATAAAAATTTCGTGATCCAGATTCTTGAAAAAAATTTAATGAAAAAAAGTTCGTTTGGTTATCTTTAGAAACAGTTTCCTGAAATTTGAGCCCGAATTGAGAAACCGAATTTTTTTGGAAATTCTTGAAATGAAAAATTGACCATCAAAAGTCATTTTCGACGTAAAACTGTCATTTTTTCAAGGTGAGACCAAAATTCATGACCTAAAAACGAAAATTTGACCAACAAAAGTCATTATTAACCTCAAAATGTCACTTTTTGAAAATTCATAACCTCAAAAACCAAAATTTGACCATCAAAAGTCTTTTTTGACATAAAACTGTCACTTTTTGAAGGTGAGACCAAAATTCATGACCTAAAAATGAAAATTTGACAATCAAAAGTAATTTTTGACGTAAAACTGTCATTTTTTGAAGTTGAAACCAAAATTCATAACCTCAAAAACGGAAATTTGACCATCAAAAGTAATTTTTGACGTAAAACTGTCATTTTTTGAATGTTAGACAAAAATTAATGACCTCAAAATGAAAATTTAACCAGCAAAAGTCATTTTTGTCTTAAAACTGTCACTTTTTGAAGATGGGACCAAAATTCATGACCTCAAAATGAAAATTTGACCATCTAAAGCCATTTTTGACGTAAAACTGTCATTTTTTGAAAGTGAGACCAAAATTCATGACCTCAAAACGAAAATTTGACCATCAAAAGTCATTTTTTCCGTAAAACTGTCACTTTTTGAAGGTGAGACAAAAATTCATGACCTTAAAACGAAGATTTGACCATCAAAAGTCATTTTTGACGTAAAACTGTCACTTTTTCAAGGTGAGGCCAAAATTTTTCACCTCAAAACGAAAATTAGACCATTAAAAGTAATTTTTGACCTCAAAATGTCACTTTATGAAGCTGAGACAAAATTTCATGACCTCAATATGAAAATTTAACCTTACAAACAAGATTTGCCCCAAAAATTTTAATTTTTTAAAGTGAGACCAAAAAATTTGTCTTAAAAAATTGATTGAATTCTAATCCGGAACCCTGAAAAAAACTTGACCTTGAATAAAAATTGATGACCTCAAACAAGAACTTGAATTGTAACGGCCTTCTTTTTAATTTAAAAATCTCATTCGACTTCAAATTTATCGGTTTTAACGAAATGTGACCAAAACCGTTGAAAGTTTTTTCCAAATCGGAAATTTTCGTTCAAAATAAAAAATATCAAAAATTTTCATGCGTGCCAAATTTTTTATTCCAAAAGCCTAACAATAATATTTCAATGATATTTTTTTAATTATAATTTTAACAGCTCAATGTCTTATTTCAATAAATCTTAACAATAATATTTTAACTAAATTTGTCTAGTAAATTTTTCAAAAAAAAAATTAAATTAAATCTAATAAGAAATTTTTAACATTTTTTATCTATAAAATAAGTAGGTCAAATTGCATTTCATCGTATTGCATCAAAATTTCATTTCAAATCATGGTTTTTTTTTCAATTTCATTTAAATCACATTTGTCTTTTTTTTTTGTCTCTAAATAATTTTTTTTGTGATATCATTTTTTGTGTAATTTTTGTGCCTTCAATTCTCACTAAAATTGTATGTGAATAATAAATATTTGTTATGTTAATTTTAAATATGGCCACAAAAAATACTCTTTGATGGCTCTTTGTCAATATTTCATGAAAATTATTCCTTGATTTGAGTTTCCTTGGTTTTTTTTTTGGGGTGAATTAGGCGATTGAAGACATTTTTCTTCTTTTTTTGCTTAATTTCTCCATTGGCAGAGGTTTCATTGACTTTTTTTTCCTTCTTCTCTTTTTTGACTTTAAGAAGCTTATTTTGTGCTTTTTGTGCGAATTGTTCAAATTTAGCTGCATGACGTTCGATGCTTTGCCTAATACTCGCATCCTCCTGCTTTTCCCGTATTCGATCTGATTCGAGTGAGTCAACGACGGCATTTCTCTGTTTCACCACCTCAATTAACCTTGCAATGAGTGCTTCTTCTCTCGCCTTCTCCGCATCCGTTTTATTCTCTTCCGGTTCTTCCATCAATTTACGAATTTCCCGATCAAGTTCGAGTTGTTCTGATTCGAGTCTGTATTGACGTCGCATGTACATGAGTTCGGCTTGTCGTCGAAAAAGCTCATTTTTCTCATTAACAACGTCAAATAATTGCATAATAAGTTCCTCGACAGCTTTCGGGTTATTTTGAGTTTTAATCGCATCCGTGCCCTCACACTTTTCACGGATAATCTTTTCAAGCATCACACCTTGTTTCTCCAATCCAACTTGTTGCACTTCAATGATCTCCAATTCACGTTTAATGTTCTCCGGTGACATGGCTTTGATTGATTTTCGCACTTCAACGGGAATTTGCGGTGCGGGACCTTTACGACGTTTCCATTTCCCTTTATCACTTTTATTCAAACAAATTTGTGTGTCATCAATTCCATTTTTTTCATGAATTTCCTCATTTTCATTGGATTTCAGTTCAAAGACATTTGATTGTGCGATCATATTCTCGGAAGGGTCTTCAAGGGGAACGATCTTCCTTCGAAATGTAGAATCATCACTTTTTTTAATTGAATTCATTTCACTTTCATCTTCATCACACAATTCCGCACTCAATGGAATCCGTTTTTGGCTCGCCACTGTTTGCAATGAAACTGAATCAAGTGATTGATCGATTCCAGAGTCAGCATTTGTAATAATTGAAATTTCATTGTCATTTGATTCAGTTACGACAGTTTCTTGAATTGAAACAGGTGGTGGCGGCGGTGCAGGTGCTTTACGTTTCTTCTTCTGTCCACTTTTGTTCGGAGTCGTTCCAGTTGAGCTCAGGCCACGTGATGAACTTGATTCTTCTGACTCGTAATCCAACGTTTTTGAGCTATGACTTAATTCATTGTGATGATGATTGAAAATTCCTAAGGCACTTGGTGGTGGAGGTGCTTTGGTTTTCTTCCGACGTTGCGCTGTCGACATGCCATCACTGTACGCTAAGGAACTGCTGGATCCATAAATTTCCTGAGATCCATGGGAAAGATTTGCAAAGTTCTTTGAATGTTGTGAGAGATTTTGCACCGATAACGTGTGACGACTAGAAGGCGTGCTCACAATTTTGCGCGGTGTTGGAACGGGTGTTCGCTTCGATGAGTGATCCGAGTCACGTGATGCGTTGCTACAAAGAAAAAAAATTGAATTTCAAACCAAATGAAAATTAATTTTAAATTGACTTACAATGAATTTGACTCATCTTCCTCGTCATCAGATCCAAACGGGTTCGTGCTCTGTTTCTTGGGCGCATTCGCTTCGGCTTCCTCTTCCGTGTCACTTCCAAACGGGTTTAAGCTCTTTTTAGGTTCATTTTTTTCAATTATCTCAACATTTCCTTCCTCGTCATCGTCACTTCCAAATGGATTCAATTCATCGGGATACAATTTCTTGGGTGTTAAATTGACAGGACGCGGTTTGATTGGTGGCTTTTCTTTGACAGCTGACGGAGCTGGGGGTGGAGGCCTCGCTGGTCTTGGAGACTTTTCCACTAATTTAATGTCATTTTCAAGGTTTTTCTTATTCCGGTCTAAAGTTCGTGTACGAGGCACTGGCTTAGGACACACTTCCAAAGGCACTTCCATTTCAATTTTATCGTCATTTTTCGTTTCATGACTTTTATCAGTCTGGTCTGGCATTGAAACATCAATTTTATTCTCATTTAGTTCATTTTCATGAATTAATTGCACTTTTTCGGACGCTTCACGTAACACACTGGTAACAATTTCTTCCACTTCTTGTCGAATCAGGTCTTCGACTGCATGTTCAACTTCCGTCACTAGATTTTGAGCTGTTTCTTCAACATTTTTATCACAATTCGTTTCATTTTCTGCGTCAACAGAAATTTCTTGTACATTTTCCATGTCACATTCCTCTTCATTTTCCGTCTCACTCTCTTCTGATGAGCTCTCATTTGCATGATCTTGACTCACAAGCGTTAAACTGGCAAGTCGCTGTAAACTTGCCCGTTTCTCTTCATCACTCACACTCTTCTTCGTCAATTCCAGATCAACACGTTGAAATAAAGCAACTTTATCAGCAACTGAAAATCTCTTATTTTGCTCATCTGAATTTTCTTCGTCACGTCGTCGCATAATCGCTTCCTCATCCGGACACGTCTCACAACAAAATTCACCATCAATTTCTGTTTCGTAGAAATTTCCTGCTTTCAATTGACTGCCACAACGAGCACACTTCAAACATTGACGATGATATAATGCCGCACCAACACAAAATCGTTCAGCTAAAAAGACTGGTTGATCACACTTGTGACATGGTTCTCTTTTGATTGCTGTAAATTTGTCCATAATTTGTTGTTACTGTAAAATAAAACATAAAAATTAAATCAAGAATTAGTTAAATGGAACAACGTCACACTTCAATATACACAGAAAACAGGAAAAATATGTGTATAGACCGGAAATTGATTAAAAATTGTAATGAAATCTCGACCAGAAGCGAATTACATTTAAAATTACATTTAAAAAAAAAATGTAAAAAAATCAGAACGTCACCATTTTCAGTGAATCATCGTCATTACATACATTAACACACTCTCTCAATTTAATTACACATCAAATTAAACAATTTGTAAATTAACTGTATTTAATTTTTATTAAACTCACATTTGCACAGTCACATATGAGAGAGTTAAATTGCATTTACAACTTTTATAATAAAAATAGAAACGAGTCACGATTTAATTTACAAAAAAAATTATATTTGTTATGAAAGAAATAGTTAAAACAAACACCAGAAAAACACAAAAGGAAAAGTGGATTGAATTTGAAAAGTACAAAAAAAATATTTCATCACATGAATCATTCAAATTCAAAGTACAAACAACACATTCCATGTACATGACAATGCATTCTATGACGGTTATATGATGGGACCTACCTTAATTTTAGTTTTATGTTAATTTTCACTAATTTCCTTGATTTTTCCAGATTAATTCCATTTTCATGTGAACTGTGACCTTGATTTGCGTCACTTTTCACAATTTTTAGCCAGAAAATTGATTTTAAATTGAAAGGAATTTAGTTTTAGTTTGGGAAAGAAAAATTCTCACTATGTAATCAATTGTGTGAAACGTAAACAATGACGAGAATTTTGACAGATGGAAGTATGTTGTTGTACAAGTCAATGGAAGTGAAGGGGAAAATGAAATTCCCAGGTAACGATCAAATTGAAGGTGGTTTGTTTTGGATAGGAATTCAATTGAAATGAAGGAAATTGTGAATTTTTGGGTGATGAATTTGAAATAAAATGTTTGAAAATGAATTTTAATGATGTTTCATGTTTAACCCATTTCCGTCCGGACTATAAAGGAGCAAACCTAGGGATCTGATTTTTTGGTGTAGTGTGTTCGATTAGGGCAAAAATGATTTTTAGAAAATAACGTATTTTTAATTTTGAGTTAGAAGGCTTAAAATCTTGTTGGAAATTTTGAGCACTTAGGTCAAAAAGGGTTATTTGCTGCTTAATTTTTTTGAAATAAATGGTTTAAAATTTTAAAGATTCACATTTCCAATAGATTAAAATCAAAAAATTAAGAAAATTTTGAATATATATATCAAATTTTGCTCAATTTGTGTTCTGCTTAACGAAATACAAAAATGCTTACATCTGCTTACATCACGAATTGCCTTTTAAAACGCAAATTTAAGCCTATTTCCAAAAATATTTAAGAAAAATCCAAAAACAGGTCGATTAGATTTTCCTTCAAAGCTTATGTAGCAAAAACTAGTTTGTATAACTTTCTTATGGTTTTCGAGATATTTTGAGACAAAGGTAACGTTGCGAAAACGCAACGCTGGACGGAAATGGGTTAAATCAATAAAAGCCGTTAAAAAAAGACAAAATTTTATTGATTTTGAAAATTTTACGGTTAAAATCGAAAAAAAAAATTTAAGTTAAATTTTAAATCGAAAAATCTCAAAAATGCGAGTAAAATGTATAAACAAGTTTTTTTTTACACAAAAAAATTTCTCACAGAATTTCATAATTCTAAGTAAATAATTTTAAATTTGTGAAATTTGCATTCTGTTGAGTTGCATCCGTGAAATTTCCTCAATAAAATTGCTGCAATAATTTTTATTAGAAAAATTTCTTTCTTTATAAATTTTAGTATTTTTGCCTTTTCATTTGAATATTTTTTTCATAAAATCCTAAATTTGACTAAAGTACGCAAGGAACATGGAATGTCGAATCCGTCGCATGAGTTCAGGTTGACCTCTGGTTGAAATAACATAAAAAAAACCTTTAGAACCAGAATTTGTAAAAATTATTAGTTAAAGACGGATTTCCTCGGTTTTCCAATTTTAACATATGTCACTTTGCGTCACTTTATTTAACTCCTTGTGACTTCTCGGATTTTGCATAAAAATTAGAATTTTTGATGATTTTTTGATAAAAATATCAAATTTTGATTGTAATTTGTTGAATTTAATAAAAAATACACTCTTTTGTCTAAAAATATTTCTAGCAATTTTATCTTTAAATAAGTATAAAACATCAAAATAAAAGTCAAAGTTGTTAATCGGAAGGAGTTGACCAAAATGTCAGATTTAGGGAAAAAAATCCTGATTTAATTGTTTTTTTCTCAGGACAGGAACTTAAAAGAACAGGAATGTCCTCATTTGATTTAAAAAAAACGCGCTTTTTAAGCTTAGGTTGGTTCATAATAATCTGAATTAAGTGAAAAAGTTCAAAAAACCTCTAAAAACGAGTGAAAATAATCTATTGCATAATTTTTGAAGTTTTTCTTCTAGGTAAAGTAGATATTAAGGTAATTTTTTCAAATTCATTCAAATTCTACCCCCAAAATACCAAAATTTACGAAAAAAATAACTGTGAAATTCAAAAAAAACCTTTTTATAAGTTTTTGCTCTCTATTCAAAGTTTTAGAGCGAAAATCTGATGTTTCAAAATCTTTACCGACTAAAAAAGATAATAATTAATATTTTTCTATGAAATTATGATAACTTTTGGGATTTACTTTCAATGGCTTGATAGTTTTTTTAAGCGTGCCTTATAAATTTTTCAAAAAATTTCATAATATTAATAACTATTTCATTTAAAATCGGGAATTTTTGTACATATTTAGCTTGATTTTCATAAAAATTTAGCTTATTTACTTAAAAATAAATTTAAATTTGTATTTTTATAAGAAAAAACTAAAAAGTAAAAAATAAAAAAAAATATAAAAAAAGTTGAATGAAAAACAAAGTTCTGGA